>JAPMOQ010010288.1:2707233-2735085 GCA_026543055.1 Argiope trifasciata
GGAATAAAATAGTTGCATCAGTTTCTAGAATAATTTTAACGAAATAAATATTTAAAAAAAGTCGTAATGGAATTGGCAAAAGAGACCAGCAATACTCTAACAATAGTAAATTGTTTTAAAATAATTCAAGCAAAAATATAAACGAATGTCTGATGAATAAAAACTCATTTCAAAACCAGCACTGAAAAAATGCGGTGAAAAATTCATTAGCTATTGAAATAGAATAGCTCATAAATGTAAACAAACTGTTTCCCATTATAAATTAAATAACAGATGCACAAAGTTTTAATTTAATATTTAAATAGACATTAATTCTTTATTCGATTTCGGATAAGCACATTTTTAAGCGAACAATTATTTCTCTATTATTCAGTTTCTAAAATTCGACGGATAATAAAAATACTAAGAATTGCAAAAATTTCAGATAAATATTGATTTTCTATTATTCCATAAAAATGTATACTTTAATTTTTTAAGCATGATTAAACTATACAATCAAACAAATATGGCATGAGAAACAATGATAAATAGTTGAAATTTTATTATAAAGAAAAATAATTGATCAGAACGTAAATGAATAATAAGTTGTCTGAAAATAAATTGAAAAGTTTTTTAACACTGAGACTTTAAACACATTTTAAGCAGCGGTATATTTTTTTCCCTCAAAACTTTTACTTTATGTTCTTTGTTAATAAAAGCTGGCAAACGATAATGAAAACGATATTATGGCAAACGATAATTGAAAACAACAGCTGACTTTCAATACCAAACAACAAAAAAGAATCAAAAGAAAAATGAAGTTCGAACGAATTCTACGAGCAGAAAAACAAAAGAGAATGACAAAAAAATAGACAAAAAATTAAAACAAGATTTTCCGATAATGGGCCTAAAGATATATTAGCGCTTAACGGACGTTTAGTTAATCGAAGAACTGGAAGAAAGAAGGTTACGAAGATGATCTTTCCGGCGGGCATCACACAGGTGTTTCCCGCTATGATGCGATAAGCGAAAACAGCAGGATTATCAAACAGGATGACATTTAACATAGTATTTCAGTTCGTTAAGTGCTAGTTAAAATGCTTCCGGATTATTTACTATCGAATATCAACACTCGTATATCTGTCGTAGTTTATAATTAAATCATTTTCGTTCTTGGTGCATTAGTGACGAAGTTTCTGTCTCTAGATAAAATTTTTCAGAATTTTATATGCACATTTTTGTGAATAAGTATCACAAAATAATATTTTAAATTTTGCGTTTAGAAAGTGTACTAAGTATTTAAGTCGATAAAGTTTATATAGTTTGTTTTCTATCGTCCAAAGTTTTAAAATTTTTACACATTTTTGCATCACTTAATTTTTAAGAAATGTGAATCATAAGATTTAAAAAAAAACTTATATCAAACATATGCAGAAAAACCATTTATTTTGCATAAGATCACAACAATTTAAGAAAAATGAAAGCGATATATTTGAATGAAATAAATTAAAGTCCAATATTTACGTTAGGAAAACTTAAATTCATCAGAAAGAGTTTATGTCTAACATATTCAGTTAAGATTTTTAACCTATCTTATTATCAAAATCTCTTGGGGGGAAATTTTCGCTGTGTTCCCTGACAGGTTGAATTCGCAGAAAATAGTTGCATTTTTATGTATATTTTAAATAGTAGTACTTTTTTCAAAGCAATTAAAACATTCTTAAAATAGTTATGGTTATTTTGACTAAAATAATATTAATTGGCAAAATACAAACAGATTATATTGCACTTTTATAAAAAAAAAAACAATATCCATAATTGAGTCGTATGTAGAATTTATTGTAAATTATAATTTGAGATATTAGTGTTTTTACAGTAAAAAGATTTATTTGACGTTAATGCTTTAATATCCTTTTTTCTGTTAATGCATAATTAAAAAAATTTAATGAAAATGCAAAACAAAATCTTATGTCATAATTACTCATTTCCTAGAGCAGCAATTCAAAATTATGGCACAAACAATTATTAAAAAGGTAAAATTTTTGCAAATGCACTTCAGCTATTGCGCAATTCTTGTCATCATTCCACCCCCGCACTATATCAAAACATTCGAAAAACTTTTCCACAGCCGAGAGAGAATAACGCTTGTAATTCACACTCACCGTTTGGCTCAGCTGTCATCTTCAGGTTCAATTAAGCAGCAAAAAAAATCATTCATCGATCAATTGTAAAAAAAAATGTCCCGCTAAGAGCAGAACAAAGCGACAGCAAAAGGGGGGACTTCTCTTTTTAAAGAATAACCGTTTCTTCAGCTCGGAAAGGGAGGCAAGAGAGAGAACCTCAAGCCCGTGTCACGTGACGACTGGTTTCCAAAACACGAACTGAGCTACTGATAAGAAAGTTGAACCAGGTCAGCTTTTGGCTCTCTTGAAGGAAGTTTGCTGGCGCTTGGCGACTGATCGCTTGTCGAAACTGCGCCAATTCAGCGATCGGGAGCACAATGGAACAATTGTGCAATGTTTATGTGGTAAATGGATCGGGCGTGTTTACTTGTTTATTTATATCTCTTGTCTTTTATCAGGGTGGATAAATATTGATCGATAGTTTTAGAAATAGAATCGATGCGTAGGAAAACTGTATCAATAAGATTTCAGAGAAAACTTTTAGAGTTGATAGGAATGAAATATGCTTTGTTTCTGGAACACAAAGCAATATTTTATTGTTGTGATTATTATTTGATTTTCTTATATTAGTTGTTCATTATCTAAATGATTATCGCTCTTTATTCTTCAAGATAATAAAAATTTTGATATTGATAACTATTGTTTAGATAATATGCGTATTGTAAAATCTGGTATCTTAATGTTATAAGTACACTAATAATATTACGTCATTTATCATCACAACAGACAAGAAATACTTTTATGATATTTTTTCTAAGTTATTTCAACGATTTTAAAGCATAAACTAATTTTTTTTATAAATATACAATGTTTTTGGTTCAGATATAATACTTGGCGGCATACATACCTAAATATTGTAGTAAAATTAATTTTAGAATTTGAAAAGATAATATTAAATTGCCACCATTCGTGTAGTAATGTGTTGGTAATCCTTCTAAAAACATTCCGAAGTTGATAGTTAAGGTTATTAAAAATGGAACATAATAAACTAAACAAAAAGCAATATGTCAAAAATAATAAATGTTTGTTCAAATTCAGTTCAGAAATGTGAGAATTGGGCCTCTAAGTCGTGTCATTTAACACAATGGATTTCTTTTTATGAGGCTATTTGGATTCAAAGGTCTATACCAACAAGCCCACAATTATCCGCACATTGAAGGGCGAAATTCAATGCTACATCAATAAAACTCAACCAAAATGGTTATGGAAAAGTTTATCGGTCAAAGAAAGCGTATATGTCATCAAAAACGTGGTGATCATTGGCCCTGCCTGTTATTTCATTGGAAAGTCTATCTTGTGTATTTTATGTTTCTGTACAAAGCTAATAATTTAAAGAAAAAAAATATTTTTTAATTTAAATCTTGGGTTAACACGTTACTCTACTGTGTAATGTTCCTCTTTTATTAACCCGAAACTATCAACTGTCAAATGTTTTTTAATAGAATTACCAACATTTTATTGCACAAATGGGGGTAAATTCAAATCCCCTGTTAATTTAGAGGCACCCTTTATAGATATGTATAACTAAAAATAATCAATGAACAATGATATATAATATAAAAATGATATTAAAACAAAACATCAAAAAAATAAATCATGCAAAAAAAAATAACAAAAATAAATTTCGACATTTGGAGATAAGCTTATCGAAATGCAAGTACTCCTATGTTAGCTAGGGTTAAACAAATTTTGGTCAAACTTCGTATGGATTTAAAAAAATAAAAAGAAATAGATTACTAATTAAGGCAAGGAAGTAAGGGCATATTATATATTATTTGAATTTTCTATGGCATGCCTGATATATCATTTAGTATTCAATAGTATTTTTTAGTTGCTCTACCAGTTAAGTTATGGAAGTAAGGAAATATGAATTAATACTGAGTTCTATGGCTTGCCTGATTTTTCAATTAGTGTTTAATAGCATTTTTAGTTGCTTTACTAAATAATGTGTGGAAGTAAGGAAATATTAAATACTATTTGAATTCCGTGGCATGTCTGATATACCAATTACTGTTTTATAGTATTTTTCAGTTACGTTACTAAATAAGGCATGGAAGTAAAGAAATATTAAATAGTATTATTATAATGGAAAACACAAATAAAAAATATTGGTTCAAGACTTCTTACTAGTAGTTTTTAAAGATAATGGAATAGATTAAGTAGACGAAAGTATTACAGTGAAAATGTTTACTTGCATATTTAGTTAAAATAGATTTTATGTAGATTAAAAGTACAACTGATTTTTTTCTTTATAGATTTTTTTCCTATGATAAATTAGTTGTAATAAGCATTTTATGATTCTAAGCAAAGCAAATTAAATAGTTCCCCTTTTTATAACTTCTTCAATTAGGTTTCGCATTTCAATTAATGCTCATCATCATTTAACACATTAATGATACCATTTATTTTCCATTTTATTATTTTAGTGTATTTCCAAATGAAAATAGGTTTTTTATTGCTTATTTAAATTTGCTTGAATTAAAAAAATTGCTTATTTATTAGCCGCATTTGGTAACCAATTTGTTTTGCCAAGACGAATGCTTGCTGAAAATCGAATTAAAAATATTTTGTAATTCAGGATTTACAAAAATAATTATCAAAATAATTTTACTTTTCATATTTTGATAGACTTATAACATCTATTATTTTAGGTGTTTTATATTGTTTTACTCCTTGAGTTATGCATTCTTCTAATTTTCTGTCTATAAATTTATACATTTATAAGTAATGCCTTGCAATTTTTTTTCATCATTACCCGTTCTGAAATTGAATCGCAATCACCAGAAAAAAATTGGAAATATTATAATAAAATACTGAAATTTATTCAACATGAGAATAATAAACCGAATCTTTATGTGTTGATCATCAGATAAAAATATGAATTTATGATTATCAACTTAAAAACAAAATATAATCAATTAATTAAGAGCATCAGTTGGAAAAAATATAATCAAACAATCAAGATCATCATTTGAAAAATGAAATATAATCAACCAATCGAGATCATCAATCGGAAAAGAAATATATATTTAAACATTCAAGATAATCAATTGAAAAAAAATCAATCAATGAAGATCGTCAACAGAAAAAAAAAACCATGAATATTAGAAGCAATTATTTAAATGATTCGAGTTTCACTCCAATAACGAAAAATACTGATGTAAAATATGCTTAAAATATTTATTCTAAATTTATTGAAATTAGAAAAATTGCATATGGTAGAAATTTAAATTTATTCAATACACATATTTTTGGAATTTTAAGTAAGATGTAATATTAAGCTGAAATATTTTTGCTTGTTCTGGTGACTAAATTTTAGATTAATTTTTAATTACTAAAATTCTTAACCACAACCATAACCTGGATGCATCCGACCCGCGACTAAGGCACACATATCCAACTAGAATAACTTATGTTTATTTTGGTTTAATTATGTTTTCGTCCCGTTGTGAAGCATCAATAGGACTATTTGGGGACCGACGTCGTAATTTTGAACCGTGGTCAGATGACGAGAACGACACTTGAGCTGGCACCTCCCCTCTCCAAACTTTCACATTACAATAGAGAGAGGACTTTTGACCCCGACGGATTTAACAAGCACCAGACCCGCTTACAAGGTGGTTATTTGGGGGAATCGGGTCTCGAACCTGAAACCCTCCGGTTCCGATGCCGAGACCATAAAACCAGACCACCACGGTCGACTAGAATAACTGAACCACCACAACAGCAACACTGTGATGGAGTCCTATGGGTCATCAACGGCCACGGTACAATTCTTTCCTAAGGAAGTACGTCCCAACATCGATGGAAGGAGCTGAAAACCCAACTTTTTATACATTCTCTAGGGTTGCGAGAATCAACCACTATACTAGAAGCTTCTCATCCTCAATTACGAGACACCTCCCCGTGGAACTAATTAAAATCCCAAATAAAATAACCAGAAAATCCCGTCGAAGTGTACATTCCCAACCTACAAAATATGAATGTATTAATTCTGATACCTATAGATCAAACAATCTTTCGAGTGCTATCGAACATACTGAAGCATACAGTAAAATATATATATATATAATAGGAAATCAAATATCATAATGCAAATATTCAAAAGTTTAGTGATTAGTTAATTATTTCCCCGTTTTGAATGCAAAGTATTTAATAATTACAGTATTTTATATTGAAACAATAATTAAAGAAAAAGCAGTAATAAAAAATCTATATTACCTGATAATTAATATACGTTAAATGGATAATTAATATTCCAGTCAAATATAAAGGAGTCATTAATAATTTCTTTAATAAGGTTCTTAATAATTTAATTAAGAGATTTAGTCCGAATATTACATAATTTATGGAATTTATATTTTTCATAAGATAATTATTTTGCAATTAGTTTAATAGCCTTTTTATTGACCTGTCTGCGACTGTCCTTAGTCTAGAGAAATTAGGCAGTTGTAATTATATATTGCCTGAAATCTACAGCTAAAGCAATTAAAAATTTAATATTTTAGCGTCTAATCTCGCTTTTTAGAATTATTTTCTTTCCATTTTTAAGGTAAGATTCATATAACACAGCACGTTTGAAAACAATTGCGTCGTATAACATATATCGCAAAAGTAAATAGTTTATTATTATTATTATAACAATGGAGAATCTCTCGGTGAGAACTTCGAAATTAAGGTTCATAAGATTCTGACAAAGTGGTTGTTTATCGTACACCTGGTGAGTATAGAAAAAGGTGGAGTCTAGATCTTTCCATCTATGACAGAAAGTCATGGCCTTGAGGACTTAACAAGAGTTCCCGACAATGTAACTGTTGCAGCTGACCGATTATTCATATTTTAAAGTATGCCTTAAGGCGGTTAGGAATAGCTAGTTTCAGGTACAGTATAGAAGGAATAGCTTGTTTTAGGTATAATATAGTACGAATAGCTAGTTTTAGGTATAGTATAGTAGGAATAGCTTGTTTTCGGTATAATATAGTATGAATAGCTAGTTTTAAGTATAGTATAGTACGAATAGCTAGTTTTAGGCATAGTATAGTAGGAATAGCTAGTTTTAGGGATAGTATAATAGGAAAAGCTGGTTCTAGGTATAGCATAGTAGGAATAGCTAGTTTTAGGTATAGTATAGTAGGAATAACTAGTTTTAGGAATAGTATCATAGGAAAAGCTAGTTTTAGTTATAGTATAGTAGGAATAGCTAGTTTTAGGTATAGTATAGTAGGAATAGTTAGTTTTAGGTTTTTAGTATTGCAATGCAGAGGACAGACAGACAAAAATGTTGAACATAATTATTTAAAATCGTCAAAATTGTTTTATGTAAAAAGATAAGCCTTAAGGACTTAAGTTCCCGACAATGTGACTATTGCGGCTGGCCGATCCTTCATATTTTACCATGTGCCTACAGGTGGATAGGAATAGCTAGTTTCATGCTGTAGGCAGAATGAATGCAGAGGACAGGCAGACAAAAAAGTTGTACAAATAAATTCAAAATCGTTCAAATTGTTGTACGTAAAAAGTCAAAGGTCCTTCTATCAAGAAAACAAATTTGCATGTTTAAACTCAAAACAGGTAATATAATTTTTTAAATTCAATTCCTACTTAGTTCAAAAAAGCAAAATTTTATTTGCTACTTTTTATTAAATAATTATTTAAAAAATTATGAAGTATTATTATTGATTGATTTTTACAAGTATATTTTCGCCTCCGTACATTTATTCCTATGTGTATTCTAATAATACAAAATTGGATTTTTTTATATATATCCATGCTGCAACTTCCATATACTTAAAATTATAAACATGAAATAAAACACAAATAAATCCTGAAATATTGTTTTGATAAGAAATCTAGAAATTTAAATCATTTCAAACTTTTCTTTAAAAAAAATCTTTTGGCCAAAGATGACGCACTTAATATTATTGTTATGATAAGAAAAGAATTGTTACGATAAAAATCTAAAGACTTAAATAATTTCAGATTTTAATTTTGAAAAACTCTCTTGGTCAAGAGATTATGCAATTGATAATATGTTATAGTAACAAAAATTTTGTTATGATAAGAAATCTAGAAATTTAAATAATTTCAAACATGAATATTTAAAAACTCTTTTGGTCAAGAGATGATGCACTTAATAATATTCAAAGTTACTTCCACTTATTTGCATGTAATAGAAATACAATAGCATTTATTTCGACAAACAGATAAGATTGCGCAAACAAGAATTATAGTTTCGCTATTGGAAACTGAGCTGAAGCAAATACATTTCGTTGCGCAGCGATTTCGCCAATATCACTTAAAACAGATTACTTTTAATGCAATAGCGAGTTTGAGGAAATAATGCATTAGGACATTTTCAGCAATATTTTGCGCTGAAAGCTCTATGTCGAAATCATTGACTCAGATGACGAAACGATCCTCCAAAGGCGGTGAAATGCGATTTTTATAAATCCCTTTGATGGGAATATTATTCAAAATAGGGATCGATTACCTTTGCCTTGAAAACATCAAAGCTTGACTCATCATATGCTTCGTTTGTGGGGAAACAAATATAAATAAAAATACATTCACATTACCGAAACATTATTTAACACTTATCGATGTTTCATTACTGATGATATTAAATGGTAAATCTGTTACTTTAATACAGCTCAAGAAAAACGCGTTTCTCCAATTGAGCATTGGATATATATTTCCTGCATAAATAAATTTATTATGATTAGTATATTATATAATTAAAATGAAATGAATAACATATACAAGAAGTGATAAAAAACGTTTAAAAGCAGCAGTATTTCAAAAATAGAAATTGTGGAAGGAAATATTATTACCCAGAGTGGACACAATGTGACAATTTCTCTGAAACCGGTTAAAGAGAGGCTGCATTAGTACTGAAACCTGAAACTGCGACGGTAATGGTAGAAGCTCTAAAGAAGTGGTCTCGAACAGAAATGTGAGTAGTAATACGTTTTCTATGAGCCAAGGATGTGTCCCTATCGGACATTTATTAAAGTGTACAGCAGTGTAAAAGCAATGGGTAGAAACCAGATAACGAAATAGTATCGTTCTTAGGAAGCGGGCAAAGAGATTGCTGCAAACATTTAGGTAGGAGGTCTGAAAACCCTCCATACAACCCATATTTAGCTCCCAGTGACTATCCTATTTGTCTGACATTATAAAAATACTTATCCAAAACAAGGGTCATAACAGACGGTGATGTTCATAAAGGTTCCAAGAATCGGCTCGATAGCCTGGTACCTGATAATTACCAATATGGATTATCAAATTGGTCTAGAGGTGTTATAAATGTCTCAAGAGGTTTGGTGACTTTGTAGAGAAGTGACAGGTACATATGTCTCTTAATTACTATTTGTATCCTGGTCTATTGTCAATAAAACATTTTTCCTTTACCTCGTAATTTTTTATTTCCCCTCGCATGTATATAAAATGATATTTTAGAATATTTCAATAATAATTAATTTCCAAAGCTTTATCTTAATTCAGCCCATATTAACTTCATTCTAAAACAGTTTCTTATTTTCTGACCCATTCTACTTCTCTATTTAATTACTGTAACTGAAGGTTCCGGGAAATTGCTTAAACAGTGGCTCCCAGGCTCTGAGTGAAGAGATAAAATGTTGTTAACCTAAACAAATTCTTCTAAAATATACTTAAGTTTCGCTTGTCTAAATCGACACGTGTAAAGAAATCCCTATCAGGATATCATAGTATTTAAACACTGAGGAAAGTATTCTCGATCTCTATTCACGCTCTTCTGCTTTGTATTGCCCTGTGAGGGGACGTGTTTTGTCCGCGCCTCTTGTACATAAAGCATAACTCCTGGGATGGAATAAAAAGAAGTTAAAAATTGAAAATGTCTTCATATCTATCTTCAGTCAAGGAACTGCTTCAAAACTTTCTATTCAGATATTATATATCCTCAAATTTTATTATCAATTTTGCTAACACAAATTCAGAATTATTAGATACTTTCTTTTATTTAAAAGTATTTGATTATTTGGGAAACTAATGAGTAAATTTTTAGGGCAATTAATAAGGCTTTAATGAGCGAAATACATTGTAGAAATAGTAATTTATTTATATTTTAGCTATGATTTTAATTATATGGGAATCTAATGAGCAAATTATTTATTTAGGGCAATTAATACAGCTTTAATGAATAAAATTTACTGTAGAAATACTAATTTTCTTGAATTTTAACTATACTTTGACTTGCTTTATGTTCATTATACAGAGTGAATAGTAAAGCTTTTATTTAGCCTGTAAATTTAGGAATTTAGGACTCTGATAGCTAAAGTCATAAAAAGAAATGTATTAGCCCATTGGCGGGGCATTCCTCTAGTATGAAATTTTAAGACAGTGTAGTAAAGAAAATTTAAAACAAATACACACACACACTTGACGCCTGATTACAGGAAAATGCATAGAAAGATATATAAAATAAAAATGAGAAATATAAAAGAATACTTTTCTTGATTTCTACTGTTTTCAGCAAGAATCAAAATTGAATCCTTAAAACTCTTTCGATCTATTTATATATTAGTTATGTATCCTACATCATCATCATAATTTTTATAAGGGAAACGCTAAACACATTCAACAAGTTTTTGCAAGGAACTATAAGGATTACTGTCACTATCACAACAATATACAAAATTATTGTGGAGGTTATTCATATTAGGTGTACAATAAATTACTTTATAATTATTGAGAAAAATAATTATGTATAAAACCAGTTATCATACATTCAGGGAGAAAAAACACGTTAAAAAATATTTGAAGTATCGCGACACATGCATAAATTTGAGACGTTATTATGCATTTTAGCTTTAATAATGCATCACAGGGATAGTTCATTATTCTAAACGAATTTGTTAGTAAGAACATGAATGTGAGGAATTTTTTGAAGTCACGTTAACTGATCTTTAACAACACTCTTCAGATTTACGGTTTTGATTTTAAAAGTTATGAATACACCGGGATGGTGATAGAGAAAATGAACAGCAATGTTTCAAACAAGTTTTTTTTCATGATCCATCATAAAAGAATAATTTACATAGTATTGGTGTGCAATAGTTACAAAATATTAGCTTTTGGTGTGAATTTAGTATTTTGATTTAATCTTCATATCATTCTTGACCAGTGTTTCTGCGATCAATCGTTTGCATACCATTAATAGTATCCAAAAACCGAATTTGTGTTTCAGGCAATTTTTCTAAACTCATTGATATCAAAATTTGACCCAAAACTAAAACTTTACTTAAGTAATTCCACACCAAAATTGATATTTATAAGTCAGTGTCTTTCAAATCATTGCCCTCACAAATTTCTGAAAATACAGACCGACAGACAGTCAAAGTGCCATTAGTATTGCCTTAACATTTGGCAGGTGTTTACGCTATAGATGTTAAATATATGTACCGAATTTTATCTATCTGGTTCTCTTGGTTTTGCAGTTATCGTGTTAACTTCATCTATAATAGCCGGACCAACGGACTTCCTCTGTTCAGTTCAGTTCAGTTCAGTTATATTAACGTCCCGTTTTAAAGCAACACGAGGGCTATTTTGGGACGGACCTCGTAATTTTGAACCACAGTCAGATGACGAGGACGACAACTGAAGTGGCACCCCCCTCTCCACACCACACCACACCAGCGGGAGGACTTTGGCCTAACAGATTTAACGTGCAAGAGACCCCCTCACATGACGGATCTTCGGTGGAATCGAGTCTCGAACCTGAAAACCCTCCGGTTCCGAAGCCGAGACCTTACCACCAGGCCACCGCGGCCCTCGGACTTCCTCTGAACAGATTTTACATAAAATTTGATAGAAATCTGCAAATTTGGTATTAAGACCGTATACCCAACTCCAAGAGTGTAGCGCAAAGCGTGTTTGAATTATTTTTGTCACAGACGGACAAACGAATATTTTTTCTTCCGAACTGATGGAGGTCAAGAACATGGAAATTCTTCAAGATCAGGAATTCGAATTTTTTTTTGAAAATAGCAATATTTTCTCTATGTTATGTATACGAGATGTAAAATAAAAAAAGATAAATTTGTGGTTAAGAGGATCAAAGAGGAAACTAAAGTTATAAACTTTATTCTTATGAGGTCATAATCACATAATTAACGTTACAGTACATATTAGGGTTTGACGCTTTTCAAACACGGTTTTAAAAATCTGTTTTTTAAAATACCTTTGTCGCATTTGAAAACCTGTTTCTTAATTAAGAATCGTCTTAAAGATTGAATTTTATCGGTTGGGACCAATTCGTCTAGCAGTTGAAGGCTTAGGTCAATGAGATACCAATTTATACTTATAATAAGGCTCAATGTGTGTATGTGTGTTGGCGTTCTACAGGCCAAACCGCTGAACCTACAGCTACCATATTTTTCACATACATACTTTGGGGATCGGGAATATGCATCTCGGAGCGATGTTTTTCAAATTTTTAATTAGAATTTGAATAAATTAAAACTTAAGCGAAATTTAGACGTTTTTCCACAATAACTTCCGATAATATTATCGCACAAGGATGATTTTTACATCAAATTAAAGATAAAAAGAATTTTTAATGGTAACAGCATTTTACCATATACTTTAATGTCTATTTTTAACAATTTTTCTAAGAAACCTTTTAGCCATATTTTTAAACAATAGATTTCAGACAAAACAATAAAATTTTACAACAAACGAAGAATGACAAGAAAAATAGCTTTTTTAAAGTGTTGCCATCATATTGACAGAAGTTAAAATTTAAAAAAAAATTAATCAAATATAACTGCAAATCAAACAAAAAAAATGTGACTTTTAGCACCTGGTTGGATGAAATTAAATAAATATTAAATGTTATGTTTTCGAAAAAAATAAATGCAAAGCAAAGGTTTCTATGATCGTTTGAAATATCTCTATCGTTAATTTAATAACTTAGCTTTTTATTTACAGTAAACATGAAGGAATTTATACAGAAAACGCATTCAAATTCTGGCCTAAAGGCAAATTTGTAAATCATTCGAAATCGGTATACGTATTGTTTAGTACTGTAAACTTTGTCAAATGAAATAAATAATTACATTTTATATAGCTTGAATCAAACAATGAATTGATGTGTTTTAGATTTTTTTTCCTATTTTGCTCTGTGAGCCGTATTTTAAAATAAAAATCAAAGAATTTTACTATGAAAACGTGTTTTTTTAGATCTTTCCGTCCACCATGTTAAAGAAGATATCAATTTTCGGCCAACCAATGCCCGGAATTACACCAAGGCTGATAATCAAATGAATATGTTTTTGTGTATGTGAATGAATGCATGTGTGTTAGGGCACTACACATCAGACCATATGATCTAGAGCTACTTGGTATTTACCTAATTAGTTTGGAGGATTAAAAAGTATGCCTGGATGCTGTTTCGCAATTATAGCTTATCAGTTTTTTAAAAGTTTAATTAAATAAAAACTAAGCTAACATTTGGTACTTTTCTGCTATAACTTCCGAAAATATTACAGCACCAAACTTCTTTTTCATTCCTCTTAAAAATGACTTTTTTCGCAAATAAAAATGTTTTTAACCTACCCATTCAGTTTTGTATTTTTCATGATTTAAAAAAAAATATTATAACCATATTTTTCAACAATCAATTTCTCACAAAATGAAAGAAGAATTTAAACGGCAAGTGCACTTTAAGAGTGTACCAGTGATTGCCGTCACTTTGACAAAAACTCTTACTGGATAATTCAATTAACTCTTATTGCAAATTAAACAGAGGAAAGTGTGATATTCGGCACGTGTTTAAATAGAACCGTAATCATGGAATAGATATAAGATGTGCTATTTTCCTCATAACTCCATGACAGCTGATTGCAAATCAAAGATATTTATATTGTAATGAACAAACAATCGTGGGGCTTCTATAATAATATGAGTTAAGTGACTATCGACGTTTAAATATATTTGAATGAGAACTTATAAAGAGAGTAATAACAAGTATTTAATTGCAAATTTTAGAACGCATTACTCCTGACGAACTATCTGGTCGCCAAAGGCGGTTAGTTTATTAATAAGTAAAGGTATATTGGAATTTATGTTAAATGGACTAAAAATTGAAGGTATCCGACTACGTCTAAAATACAGGCTATCGACCACATTGGCGATTTTTTTTGTTGCAGTTATTTCTCATAGTTCAGACTTTCCTCTTTCCAAAACAATTTATCTTTTCTAGGAAAAGGAAGACCTGACCTTTCATCCAGATTCACATATTTTTTCAGCTAAAATTTGTCTTTAATTGCAGTTTTTTCAAAATTTTAATTTTCATCAAAATTCTCCACCGTTAACATAATATCTCAAAAACTAATAGAGGTATTTACATACACATTTCAGCGTGTGTTTTAAATATTATCAGCAATGAAATGAACCAAAAGTGTCATTGTCGGCGAAATACTTTTATATTTATAGAGGGTTTTAGAAAAATTTTAATGTGAATTTATGGAAAAAATGCAAATATACGTATATTTTCACCCATAACTTCGTTGCATCTCCAACTTTTTCTTAGATTTTGGTTCATTTCGTTCATCATTGTATTCTATAACTTGTGTACAAAAATAGTATTCATTTTAATTTTGTGTGGAGTGTCAACTGTTTTGGTTAGGTTTCATTAAAATTTACTACACATTTTCCTATTTATCAAAATATATTACATTTTTAAGTACGTTTTTTGTATTTATAGTATTTTGTACTGTAATTAGCATTACATTTGAAAACCATAGTTTTAAATAGTTTTTTAAAAATTGCTAAAAATTTTAAATTTTTTTCCTTCGAACGTAGTCGGATACCTTAAACACTAAAATAAGTTTGAAATTTTTAAATGTTGTAGAAGAACGAATTGAAGCAAGAAGACAAGTAGAAATAGAAACTCTTTTGCTGTAGTTGCAAAAGCCACAAAACTTTTCTAGTTCAGCGAAAAAAAGTTTAGTTCTTTTAGCTTCAAAAATCGAAATTGTTAAATTGTCTTGAAAGATATTGTCAAAAATATTGGAACCGATACTGATAAAGAGTAAATCGAAGAAACTGCTCAATCAGAGTAATGTTTTAGAAGCCATTGAAAAATCAATTCATAAGTTTCTGGAAGACCCTGAAAAAAAACTTACAAATCCAAATACACGAAAAGCGGAATTTTCTTTATTTGAGGCAAAGAATGAAAGGGAAAAAATTTAGAATTGTTATTTGTTGCCATTGAAACCATAAAACCAAGAAAAGTAGCTAGTGAACGAGTATTTTCAATTTCAATTAATATTGTGTCCAAAATAAGAAAAAGTCTTAGCTACCATTAAGTGGATATTTTTTGTTTTTTAAAATCATATTTTCTTCTGAGGAATTAAAATTAATGAAAATAATATAAATATTATTCGAAATTTTTCTTTTAGTTTTTTTGTTAAAATGTATATGTAATTCTTCATTTAAAAAATATTTTTTCTCTTTGACTGATTTTTTTCTTTTGTTATTTTATGTAACTTAAATTTTAAAAAAATCTTTATTCCTTTTTTGTGACCAAAATTCAAAAATCGTCTAAAACAAGCTTTCTTTGAAATATAGAATTCAACAACAGGTTTTTCAAAAAGTCGGTTTTTTGTATAAACTCTAGTACATATTATGTGGTGCATTTAAAGTGTTTGTAACTACTGTTAGTTCAATTGCAAATCCCTCAGATTGAAAAAAGTCCTTTTCCTATTACATCGAACAGCTTCTTTTATGTAAATATTCGTATTCCTCGCTTTAATAAATCTCATTTGGAAATGCTGCATCTAAATGGTAATTAAAAAAATGAAAAGTAGTATTAGAATCTGCATCTTTTACTTA
Source organism: Argiope trifasciata (assembly GCA_026543055.1). Lineage (NCBI taxonomy): Eukaryota > Metazoa > Arthropoda > Arachnida > Araneae > Araneidae > Argiope > Argiope trifasciata. Next base: position 2,723,271 of record JAPMOQ010010288.1, read on the forward strand.
ATTTATTCTTAAAAGAACTTTTAGGCATAAGAAATAGAAAGAATTTGAAAACAAGTTCTTCAAAAAATCATTTTTTTTTGTTTACAGTGTTTATAACTACTGTTAGTTCAATTTTCAAATCCCTCAGATCGAAATCAGCCATCTTCCTATTACATCAAACAATTTATTTTATGTAAATATTCGTATTCATCGCTTTAATAAATCTCATTTGGAAATGTTGCAGCTAAATGACGACTTTAAAAGAAAGAAATATTAATATTAGAATATGCATCTTTTACTAAATTTATACTTAAAAGAACTTTTATACATGGGAAATCTAAATTATTACATTTCTCTGTATACAAAAGGCTTTATTGAAGTAAATGAAATGGCTATGCAGTGTAAGATGAAAGAAATTCTCAAGAGAAAAATGATTACTTGAGAGAAGGTAACATTTAGCATTAAACTAGAAAAGTTGAATGAATGAATCATGGAATGCTGAAATCATGAAATTTAAAAGTATTTTCAGAATAGCCAGTATAAAAGACGATGAATATCAAATATTAGATTTCTCGACGCCATTTTTTTAAAAAGTGCACGTATTTCTGATTGTGAATTCTTAAGGTATTTAGAAATATAAAAGCAACTACGTTTATTAAACCTCTTCAAATAATGTAAAGCTTACAGTCTAGAATTTCAAATATCTAGAAATTTGTTTTATCTAGTATTTAAGATTTCACAATTTTATTTCTTTTAAACGTAAGTTATTCTATATATATGAGTGAAATATTTTCAAAGACATTGACATCAGTTTATATTATCAGATTTATCAGGAAAACCAGCCATTAATTTAAAAGGTTATGATTTTTTAAATGATACTAAAGGGAGGAAAAATTGTGCTGATATAAATGCAAGATGCTTTTAAAATATAATTTCCCGGGTGTAGCCCTGGCAAATAATATATGTTTCAAATTGACTAAAATTCTTCTTTTAAATTTCATTTCTTATACTTTTTCTATACATTATAAAATTTCTATAAAAATATTAAAAATTCTCATAGTTATTCAAACAAAAAAAGTAAGCAATTTTACTTTATTTGAAAAATGCTTAGTAAATATGCAAACTTTAACAAATATTTAGTATTCTGAAAGAAAAGAAAATGAATATATATCAGTTTTAAGCTTGTATTTTCATTTAATAAATATTCCCTTCAAGTGTTCTGCTGATGTTAAAGTCATATCAAACATATTAAACATATAGTTATAATAAATTTAAAAAAAAAACATCCAAACGTTACAATAGATAAATTTAAAAAAATCTGAGTTTTATGATAAATAAAAAACATCTAAACATTACAATAAACAAAAAAAATATTAATTAAAAACATCTAAACATTACAATAAAGAAAAAATATAAATTAAAAAATATTTAATCATTAGAATAAACAAAAAAATATTAGAAAAATATCTGAAAATTATAATACATTTAAAAAACTATCTATTTGTTAAAATAAAATTCTTTTTGGATTTAAAATTTAAATTTCCATTTTTATTTCTAATTGCGAACTATTTATTACGAAAAAATTTATTGATGTTAATCTAATTATTACTTTTTTAATTTTCACAATTTTTGAAATGATTTTTTTTCAAAGTTATTTAAAAATTGCGCATTTTCTGTTCCTCTGGAGGAAAGAAACGGGATGTTTCGGGAAGAAAAAATACTCAATAAAATATTTTTTCATCAGGCACTCAAACACTGAAAAGAATAGATAAGAATATGGTATTAAAAATAAAATACTCCGATTGTTTACCGCTGCATTGTGATTAGAAGGGTGAATAAGTTCCAAAAGTTGCAGAGCTAGTTCGATATATCTCGGTGTGTGTGTGTGCGTGTTTAAAACTGTCATTTTTGATTTTTCAAACTGGCAAACAAATTGTTTGAGCTAGAATGGTTTTCAGATAAAAAAAACCCATCGTTTTTCTAAATATCGATGCATGTATGATATGATTGTCACGAGATTGATTCAAACCGGTTTGAACTGGTTAATGACTTAAATTATTTAAGACAATTCGTAAGAACTCAGAAAATGTATAGTTAATAAATAAAATTGCGATAAATCTCCAAATATGACTCCCTTCTGTAATATTTTCAAATCTATTTTAATTAATTTAAATTATTTCTGAATCAACACTATTTATCGATTAAACAAACAATATTTTATCTTGTTTGGTTTATTTTTTTAAAAAAGCACAATAACACTGTGTTTGGCAATAACACTGTGATTTTCCAGTGAAAAACTATTACAGCATACGATACATAAGTGTAAAACTGTACTGTGAAAGCTGACTCCAAAATAAAACCGTATTAGAAGGTGAAAGATATTTCAAAAGCTATACTATGAAAGTCGACTCCAAAATAAAAATAATAAAATTAGATAAATAGCTAATTTGTTGTCTACTCAATTTCAAGTTTCCATTATTCAAAAATCCCTAACGAAAACCATATCATGTTTTTATATGATAAGAAGAGTATGAATAATAACATTCTTATTTTTTCACCAGTGGTAGAAAAGACAGGTAGAAACCATGAAAACAATTTTGATTTCATTTCTTCAATTATTTATATTGTTGCAAAATATACTATTAACATATAAGATTAAAATTAGTAAACAAAAATCGATATAATGTACTGAATTAAAACATTTCTTTGAAGTTGTTAAAAAATAGAAAAAAAATTAATAGAAAATTGTATCAACGATCATCTGATGAATTTTAAAATGATGTCAAAGTCTGACGTGTTGCGTAATTTTCTCTAAAATTAATGCAGGAGAAACACCAAAATTTCACTTAACTTTTAATTCAATAGTTTTATAATTAACAATTAAATAAATTCCTCAGAGGTACACATGCCATTGTCCAAATTGTGCAAGTACCAGATTTTGTAACTCTAGACTTTACTTTAATTCATATTTTAACGACTTATCTCAGCGCTTATTATTATGAGAAGGAGATATATTAAAATATATCAGTATAACATTCTAAATCTAGGCTTTTCTTCACTACGTTAACTTCAAATTCTTTTAAGCTCATTCGAGATTTCAGTGCGCATGCGTGTACATACTTGTAATGACGTCACATATGAGAAATCCTGCTCGAGAAACATGTACAAACATGATAGTCTTTAAGCTTAACCATTAATCACTCATTATAATTCGTATGTATCAAATCTCATGGTATTTCTCCACACACCAAAATTCACCTGGTCACTATTGTAATATCCGGAAGGATGATTTTTCAACAAAAGCGGGAAATTTTGAAGAATTAATGAAAAAAGTAGCTACTTTCGATGAATCTGGGTCAATACAAATGGACTTAAAAATGGGCCATTAAATGTTATAAACAGTAAAGTGAAAAAATATAAGATATTCACAAAAAAAGGTCGTAAATTTTTTCTAATCTATCATGCTAAAAATGCACTTTCTGAATCTTTCTATCATTTTATTATTTCACGAAAAGAAAATAGAATATTTTTAATAAAAAATCTGTTTATAGTCTGAATTATTGTTACCAAATTTAAAATATATATATATATCCCGATTTTGTATATGGGTTCTTTTATTTTTTTTTTTTTCGATTTTATTTGCTTTCACTTGCTACACATGATTTAGAAAATTGTAAATAAATCCACATTTCATAAAAGATAAATATAAACAATAAACTTTTATCGCTCTCGTGTATTACAGATGCTTATTTGTTATCATTAACGAATAGTTGTGAATTCTGAAAATTTGGATTGAAACTTCTTCCCTAGATACGTTTTTGTTCCAATAAAAATAAAACTACAAGGCAAAGTTTCTGTTTTGTCTATTATCGATGAAATCTTAAATAAAATTAAGGTAGTTTGTTTTGTAAAACAGGTCCATTCTGAAATAAAAATGAAGCAATTTTTCAAAAAAAAAAAAAAAAAATTAAGTATTTATATTTTTATGCTGCATATCGTTATATTTTTTTTCTACATAATTCCTTTCTTTGATTTAAGTATATATGTTCAAAATAAATTTCAGTTTTAAATTACAATACTCAAAGATTTGGACTCCATAGTCCATAACTAAAACCCTTCTATCCAAAAGATATGGCCAGAATTTGAGATTTTACTTAAACACTAGATAAATCTCTAATTATAGGAAAAATTAACGAATTACCATTTGAAAGAGAGATAATTTTTCATTATCTAAATTTGTTATAAGAAAGAAAACACTTCTCAGCATTCAGTTAAAAATAACCTCATTGAATACAAAATATTCCACAGTTAGTTTTTGACAGTTGTTAAAAAAATAAATTCTTCTTATTAAACTGTTTCATATAAAAATTAGGTTACTAGTTTTAAAACGTTAAGCGTTAAGTTTCGAAATTTAAATGCATACTTACCTAATAAAATATATTTTATAAGAAGTCAAAAATTTCAACAATTTAAATAAAGAATACTTTAATTCAAACTTCTTATTTTCATTATAAATTATTTTCTGATATTAAAAATATAGCATTTTTTAATGTAAAAAAGGAAGGGCGAAAAATACAAAATAAAATACTTAACCTACAATATTAAAATCTTCACATTTCTTTGTATGTAAAGTTAAATATAACATTTTCTTTATTTTATATTTACCTTTTTTTATCTATACTTATAATAAAGCTCAATATGTGTGTGTTGGCCCTCTACAGGACAGACCGTTGGACCTACAGCTACCAAATTTGGTACATGTATACCTTGGAGGTCAGGAATGTGCCCCTATGAGCCCTTTTTTCGAATTTTTAATTAGAATTTAAATTAATTAAAATTTAAGCGAAATTTCGACGTTTTTCCGCTATAACTTCCGGAACTATTATCGCACAAACATGATTTTTAAATCAATTTAAAGATAAAAAAATTCGCTTTCTAATGGTATCAGTGTTTTAATGTATAACTTAAGCCTCTATTTTTAACGAATTTTTAAAGAAACATTTTGACCATGTTTTTTTGAGCATGTGACTGGATAAAAGAAAAGAAAACAATGACGGAAGTTCAAATAATAATAATAATAATAATAAAAAATCATCGTAAATCAAGTCTAAAGAAATGCAACTTTTAGCACGTGACTGGATAAAATAAAAGAAACATAAAATGTGATTTTTTCTAAAAAAATAAATGTAACGCAAAGACTTCTATAATCGTTTGCAACATCTAAATCATTTATTCGACAAATCTTCTTTATTTATGGTAAACCTGATTGAATTTAGACAAGATATGCATTGAAATCCCGACTTAATGGCATATTTCTATAATCTACTGCACTATCTGTATCATTAATTCAATATTTTTTTTTCCATTATAAAATGTGATAGTTTCTAAAAAAATAAATGCAAAGCCAATGTTTCTATAATCGTTTGCAACGTCTAAATCATTTATTCAATATTTTTTTTTTTCCTTTTTCGCTTTCTTTAAAAAAGCATTTAATATTTTGGCAGCATCACGGAAAAAACATTTTTAATTTCAGGCCAATCAATGCCCGGAATTACTTCAAGGCTAATGAATATGTGGCTTAATTGAAAATTTTAGAACGCATTATTCATGGTGAACCAGCTGGTCGCCAAAGGCGGCTAGTGTATAATAAACCTAAAATTCATTTATCTTATAGCAGACGATAATTTTTTGGACCTTCTAACATTTCAACATTGCGTGACGTATAACAGAACGATAAAATGTCACTTAATTGATAACTCCACACACACACACACACACACACACACACACACACACACACACACACACACACACACACACACACACACACACGCACACACACACACACACACACACAAACACACACACAGACACACACACACACACTCACACAAGATTAATTTTATAAAAAGTAAATAAATTTAACTTGCACTTTTTGGAGAACTAGGCTTCCAACATATCCATTAAGGAAAACTGATTAAGCTTTGACATTTTTTACTATCACTAAAATTCTGTATAACAAGATACGAATTTTTACAATTTTTAAAGAAATTAATATGGTCAAGAATAAAATTTAGGAAAATATTTTTAAAGCAAAAGAGAACAACAAAGCGATGCATAAAATGCCGCTTTTATATCAAGATTACATATAAATTTAAAAAAAAGAATTAACTCTCTCTCAATTTCAAGAAATTTCTTCTCGATGTCTATACAAAGTTGCCAATGAATGTTACTGTTTTTTATTTCATTCATCTGATTTTATAATAATAATTTCCAGTTATTAACCCACCAATGTTAAAAAATTGTTGAAATCAGAAGTTAAATACGTTTCATTATTTATTTCTTATACATTGTTATTTAGTTTCTATGCGTTTCATTTTTTTCAATGTGGCAATATTTTCAATCCATTTACTTTAAGAATTTTTGAACTTAAAATCGATACACTTTAGCTATAAAGACATAAATCATATTTAAAATAATGCCGGGTTTACACTTGACCAGTTATAAGATGGCGGGTAAAACAACGCATGTGTAGAAAGCTGATTTATGTTTGCCACAATTTCATAAGATAGATTCGAGCATTCCAAGTTTGGCAATAAATTGCAGTTTTAGTGTTATTGAAATTTTCTATTTTCCTGCATATCGCATTAAAATGACGGATATTTACATATATATACATGGTAAAATTAATAAAAAATATCAACACACCTAAATTTGGAAAACTATAGGAAATGAATGGCAAATAAACCGTAATAACACAACCTTGCATCATGAAGAACAAAGATCAGAATATGTCGGAATTCATTTATGATAAGGAAACAACTTTTTCACGCAAAAAAAAAAAAAAAAAAAAAAAAAAAAACCTTGCCAAATTCTACAAACAAATACTCAGTAATGGAAAAAAAACAATTCAGTAGCAAGAAAAAGAACCGATCGGGAAAATACTAGTCATGGACCGAATAGCCTTTTTCAGTCTTTGTAGGCATACAATACCCACAAGACGTCTTAAAACCGGTAGAGTGCAAATCCGGCATGAAGTAAATTAAAAATATAATTCCATTTTTGTATGCGCTACTTCTCAGATGCAAACAAAAGATTAAAACTTTGCAAAACATCTGTTGTTAAATTTTGTCAGATTTTTTAAAAATGTAGCAGCTGATTCGTAATTGAATGTTGACTGAGAGTACAAAGAATTGTTGAAAGCTCTCTAAGAATCATTTTGAGCAAAATGTAACAGGAACGCATCTATCGTGTTTTCATGGGAGTAAAAGTATTGAAATCGGAAATTTCCCCTTACAAATCTCCGTTGTAAGGATTTTGAAACAATTATTCTCTTTTATTTCAGTCAGAATTTGTAATGTCTCAATACTGAAAAATTTAGAAATAGATAATTGAATATAAGATTTTAGAAATAATATGAATAATTTTAGAAATTATATATAGTTTTAGAAACTATAGATATATGGATATATAGTTTAGGAACGCGAAATTTCATCGCCATTTTTAAAGAATATTTTCAATATTTTAGCTGTAAAATTTATTAGAAATTTTAAAAAACTTTGCAAAAATTCAGTGGAAAAATGCTTCCTTAAATTATTAAGAAACCAATCTTTATTTAAAGCAAAATTTTTTGTTGGAATCTACAAAAACATATGAACAAATTTATACTTTTAGAGTAGACATGGTCTGTATTTTGATCTTCGATAAAATATTATCTCCGGATAGTTTTTGTTTCACAAGTAACATTCTTTTTGTTTATTTAATATAGCTAGCTGGTACCTGGCACGTTGCTGCTACAGAAATAATATTCAAATCAATCAATAATTACGCAATGTTTATCGAAATAGGATGAATGGTACGAGAATATATAAAATACGAACAAACAAATGTTCATTTTTATATATTAGATTTATGTATTCTTTTAGAATTAATTGTGTTGAAAAAAAACTGTTTACTGTATCTCGTGATTCGTTTAATATTCAGTTAGAACTCTAAAATTTAATTTTAGAAAATGTGATTAAAATATTTTCTTTTAAAATTGATTAAACATAGAACATATATTTATACCATAAAATCATTAATTTAGTTGAACAGATAATTTTTGAAAATCTTTGCTAAATGTAACGCTAAAATGTAATTAAAATTTAAAACCCAGAGTTGTTCTCCCAAGAACTTTCCCGCATAATCTGTCATAAAGTAGTTACCTCTGAAAATGACTTGCATGACATTTGCGTACAATAACTACAATATATCAGTCTTTAACTTGGATTTAGCATTCCTACAGAATCTATTGTCTCCTCGACTTGTTATTTGGGTATTATTCCTTGGTAAATAGATGCGGTTGAGATACGAAATTTTTTATTTAATTTTAGATAATTGTACTATCTCCATAACCATCCCGTAGATGTAAACAATAAACTGACCAAATTTCATCGAAATCGGATGAACGGTTTAGGAAGGCATAAAAGACATACAGACAAACATTCAATTTTTTATATATATATAGATTTTCTCGTGTGTGAAGTATGCAGAAAGTATCATAATCGTCAAAATATCGGAGCTCAAGATTTTGATGAATTGCTTTTCGGATCTTCCTGATTCTGAAAAACTTTCTTGTAGCTTTATGTCTCTCTGCGAATATAATAACTAAAAATGCTATCGACTTATCGTCTGAAATTTGGGGTAGAAATTATGATCTTATTTATGGATTTCTATCAAATTTTGAATGAATACTATTCATTGAAAACTTATTTGATGAATGTTCGAGTACAAATGATCTCAATAACTATATAATACAAAGAGCTGATGGCATAAAATTAAGTACGCAGTATCTTAAACATTAATATCAAATATTGATAAATCTATCAATTAATCAATCAGTGGTTCATTCAGAAAATTCATTTTGTCATTATTTATGCCTCCTGTAACTTAAAATTACTTCGAGTTACACAGCTGAAATTCAACACATGGTATTAAGACCAAACTTGTAGATTAATATGAAATTTTTTGTAGGAAAACTAGTCACAGAAAATCTGTCAGTCTGTCTAGCTGTTTGAACACATTTGAACTCGATACCTGCAATGCTTAAATAGCAATGTAGGTAAAATTCAGTGCATATCTTCACATTTAGAATTTGAAAAGTAAATAAAATATCGAATCAAACTCCGAAAGAATTGATACTCTTCAATGACCCGAAACATAAATAGCTAAGTAAAAAAATTTAGCGCACAAATTTTTTTACCAAGTTTAAAATCTAAAATATATATATTGGCACAAAAAGTTTTGACCAAATCTATAAAAATATTCACTATCTGTCGATTTGTGCTCTTCGCATGCATGCAAACGCAATAGATTAAAAATCAATGACGGAAATAAAAAAAATCGGTGTATTATCTTGGAAGAATAACTATGGATTTGTGTCAAATTTCATTGTGAATCGACCTACAAAAAATGAATTAAAAATACATATTATCGTTATTTATTCAGTAAAAATGCTTCATTAAAAAAAGGATGAAAATTTGCTAATTATCATTAACCAATGCCATGCAAATTTTTTGTGGTCTTAGCTAAGGTTCGAAATTTTATGCAAAAGATTGGGGATCATACCTTCAGTGGAATTTTGTTTAATTCCATTGAAGGTATGATTTTAACTTGCGAAATTAAAGCAACAATAACAACTATTTTGAGACAAACCTCGTACTTTTGAACAGCCATCAGTTGACAAAAAGGACACGATTTTTCCTTCTTCTCCTGACTTTCACACCACACCAACGGGAGGATAGCTGACCCGACGTTTTTAACGTTACCAGACTGCTTGTGGTGACGTCCTAATAAGCCAGTAACAGCCACAAGACATCAGCGCACGTTTTTTTCGAAGGGATAAGTTACTTATCTCTTGGACTTAAAAGCCAATCATCGTCTGTTCGATCATCGGTGGAATTTAAACACATTGGCACAATTCCGCCAACAGCATCGCCAAACGCTTACAATACCGTTTTTCAGCGGATCTGAGTTCAAGAACCTGAAACTCTCCGATTCCAAAGCCGAAACTTTACCACCACACCATTTTTGGAGTGTGTGAGGAAATATTTAGTGGAGATATGTCAAGCTGATTTATCTTTGCTTTGATTATTATTTTGGAAATTCAGAAATTAAGTTTTATCGTCAGATTAAAATAGTATAAGATGTATGAAGCATTTTTTTTTTCTTTTGCATAAATGCATATCTTAGACTAATCATTTTTACCATGCATTTTGACAGATTTATACTGATTATATCATATTCGATAGCGATTTTGTTCAAGTAATATCTCAAAAAGAAGTGATTTATTTTTATATATTCAGAGTAATTGGTGGCTTCTAAATAATATTTGTGTGGAATTGTTCTACATATTTGTTTCGCTTGGAGGAATATATTCAAAAACAATTTCATCGGCAACGAGGAATAATTTTCTGAAACGAATATAAGTCTAAATGTTTTGAATAATTCCAGTTAACAACACAGCTAGATACCTGATTCCTTTTTTTTAACCTCTTGTCTAATTATCCCGAGTTACCTCGGATTCGTTAGTAATGCAGTTAATTACTATCCCGAGAAAACTCGGGCGTAGCAGAATTTGTCACTACGCTTCATAGACTAATATTTAACATTTCTTCATTCGCCCGAGATAACTCGGGATAGTAAACGAATATTAAAATTAAATGCTTTTACACCCATGGAAAATTAAAAATTCAACTTAAAACCTACATGTTTTGTTTTATTTGCTTGTGTTTAATAATAAAATTAAAAAATATGTGGGTTTTTTTGCAATTTTTTTTTCAGTTGAAGGGAAGGAAGAAATAAGGTAATTGAAGGAATAGGGAATGGGGGATAAAGAAATTGAAGTAAAAAATAAGGGAAGCGAGTAATCACACTTTAACCCAGCTAAAATAATCACACTGGGTAGATATATGCTATTAATTCTCATATGCATTATGTCCATAACGTGCTTGAATGAACCACATTTTAGTTCTGATTCGAGTGTCTCTCTTTTTATCAACATTCCTTTTATTTTTCCCATTAGTTTGATTACTGGCACAGAATTATTCAGTGCTCTTATGAAGAAGCATCCAATTTTACAAACATATTGTAGCGCTTTTATCCTATTTATTGCACTCGACTTAATAAGGCGTGATTGCATTAACTGAAGCGCTCAGTGAGGTAATAACTCTCATTGAACGAATAATTAACTTCGTCATGCATGACTATTACATTGTGCAACGGCGAAGGGAAATATAATGAATAGACACTGGCCTCAAACAGATCCGAAATAAATGGGCACTGTCTTCGGTTTCTTTAGTTCTAGTAATTGCGGAACTTATAGAGCGTTAATGCGTCATTTTTTTAAAGATAAGTAATTTACTTCCATTTGTTTGTCGGTATTATATCACTATGAAGAATGTATGTTGCTATTACGTACGTATAATATATGAGAGTTGAGTTGTAAATATTAATAAAAATTTACTTGCCGTGCGAGTATACTTGAGTACTGTATTCAGTTTTTTCCATTCCGGTAATTGAGAAACATACAAAGCGTTAATGCGTCTAATTTTTATTAAGACGTTCAATTGACTTCCATTTGTTTTGCTTGTATTCTTTAGATATGAAGAATGTATGCTGCTATTGCATATAATACATGAGAGCAGATTTGTAAATATTAATAAGAATTTACTAGCTGTACTAGTGTGTTTGAGAACTTATTCAGTTGCTTCCGTTCCGATAGTGTGGAACCTTCAAAGCAATAATGCATCTGACTTTTTTTAAGGCTTGCGATTCGCTTCCATTTGTTTTGTAATAA
>JAPMOQ010010288.1:2752131-2767671 GCA_026543055.1 Argiope trifasciata
CAGAGACGAAAATTTGCGATTTTATTGATTTAGTTTTATTGATGGTGGAAAAAATGTCCCGAAAAGTGAGTTACGAAAAATCATTCCAATCATTTATTAATCAATTAAACTTCTTTCACCATCAATTGGGTTGCCATGAATTTTAATTTGTGCAGCATTTAGAGCCATTGCCAGAGTAATATTATGAAATGTCTGGAACTAAATGGATTACAGATTTGGCGTATGTCGTGTAACATACTTATGCATTCGGTAACATTTGTTCTCAACCTGTATTATATGATCCATTGATTTTAGATTTTTTAAATCTAATTCTGTATAAAATATATTAGCAATAATTGATAATAATAAGTCATCTTGTTAAATCACAACATCTCGAAATTTATTTTATTATTATTCATCCTCTCATATACATTCTTTATTTTTAAAGACTTCTATAAAAAATTACCTTGCTTACTTTACAGTAATATGCAGTTTTCCTATATCTAACGATTTTCAGCATTGTTTGTAGGAATTTGAAATTATTAAACATACTTAAATTCAAAAAAAGGATTTATGTATTTGGAAATTGCATATCGAAATCTCCATTATGTAACTATGCTTATATTCGTCAATATTGTTATGTACCGGGTGGCCAGAAATAAAACACCCCTACTCTGACCTCCCTGGATATCGAACTACTCAGTGTAAAGGCTTGAAAATTTGTGGACATACTATTCAAAAAATGGGGAAACGGATTTCACGAAAAAAAAATTTAGTTCCAGAAATCACCGATAGGTGGCGCTGTACCACTGGACGTATGCTGAAAAGACACAAAAACACGTTTTAAACACATTTTATTTGAAAGTACCAAGCATACATGAAACAAGGACGTTATCGATGCAGGGAATGCTGCTCAATATGGTTCCCTTCCTGAAGATGTAAAATGTGAAGTCTGTGGACAGCTTGTTCAACTGCGGATCGTAACTGGTCATCTGAGATGCTTCTCACATGCAGACTGATACTCTCTTTCAAATCTGCCAAGGTTATCAGACGTTCTCGATAAACAAGGTTTTTTAAGTGTCCCCAAAGCCAAAAATCACACGGATTAAGATCCGGTGAACGAGATGGCCAAGTTGTCGGAAACGCGCGACTGATTATTCTGTCAGTGGTGAAATGTTGGCGAAGAAACTGTTGCACAGGGAGTCCAATGTGTGGAGGTGCTCCATCTTGCATAAAAGTAATGGTGTCAAGGCATTGGCGCTGCTGCAAATGGGGTACAACAAATGTTTCGAGCATCCTTTTGTACCTGTTGGCCGTCACGGTACATGTCTCAAGGCCATTGGAAGTAACCTCTTCGAAAAAGAACGGTCCAAGGATGAATGTGGCTGTGAATCCACACCAGACTGTAACTTTCGGTGAGTGGAGTGGAATCTCTTGGAAGGTACGGGGGTTTGTCGTGTCCCATATGCGACAGTTATGGGTGTTCACTGTTCCACTGAGGTGGAAATGGGCCTCATCGCTCCACAGAATCTGCCACGGCCACGATGCATCCACTTCAACTCTAGCAAGAAATGTCAATGCAAAGGTCAGTCGCATCTCCCTGTCTGTGGCCAGCAATTGTTGATTAGGGCGGATTTTGTACGGGAAACAATGCACCAATTTTCTGAGTACGTTCCACACTGTGCTATAGGGAACACCCAAGTGTCGTGACACTGCACGTGCACTACTGCAGCCTAAAACATTATCCATTGACTGTTCAACAATACCGGTGGCAACATCTTCAACGACATCTGAACGAACCGGTTTGCGTCCTCGACCAGGCTGAACTCCAAGATGTCCAGTTTCCTCGAATCGAGCGATCATTCTCCTGAGAGCTTGTGGAAGCAATGGTCCCTTACGCAAATCCTTAAGTCGGCGAAACTCTCGAAGTGCTGCTGGAGCATTTCCTTTATTCTCGTAAAACAACTTCACAAGCAAAGCGCGTTCTGGCAGCGTGACAGCCATCACTAATAAGAATGACATTCCCCACCTTTTAACTTCTTTTATACCCAGAACATGGCTTCTAACCATGCTTTATGCAAATTTTTCTGGTTACAGTATGAAATTGCAGTTACAACGGGAGTTCTAGCTTCTTTACTATTTTTATTTTCCATAAGGGGCAGAAAAATTAAAAAGGAAGCATGGAAGCATTCCATTCCGCATAAACATTTTAATTTTTATTATTATTTGTGTCTTTTGATCATAGTTCCAGTTGTGCAGCGCCACCTATCGGTGATTTCAGGAACTAATTTTTTTTTTCGTGAAATCCGTTTCCCCATATTTTGAATAGTATGTGTACAAAATTTTGAGCCTTTACACTGAGTAGTTCGATATCCATGGAGGTCAGAGTAGGGGTGTTTTATTTCTGGCCACCTTGTATTAATTTTATTTCATAATTTTGATTTATAAGTTAAAGAAGATAGCTCTATTTAATCTGTTTATAATTTACAAGACGAATAAAAAATGAAATTACTATACCTCAAAAGTGAAAAAAAATGTACTTGAAATTACAATACTATCAACAGAAAACAGATTAAGCATGAGTTTACATTTTTGATACCAACTTGATAGGAATGAACTGATTTCCATTAGAAAGGTCCACGTACACAATAAGCTGAAAGTATGAAATATTATATATATATATATATATATATATAAGGTCATTAAAAGATAAATACATATATTAAGCAAATATAAACTGCTAAGATTATATAAAAATAAAAATGTGTTGAAATTTAAAATTAAATTGCACAGTTTATTAAATAAGGGTTCTCCAATTATTCATTACTTAAAGGAATGATATAAACTATTGCTCTATTACTTATTTAAAGATATATACACGATAATACAATTGGACGCAACTGTCTAATGGATCGGAGATTGACTTAGCAGGCTCTGCAATGCAAAATGAAACCAACCCAAACTATTTAGAGACACATTATGTACACTGTATTAGTTAATTAGAGGGAAATGCGCTTTTTAGCCAGTTCTGTACGATTTTACATAAGCAAATAAACCTGAAAATCTGCTTCTTTAATGTCCAAAGTAAAATGAAAGCTGGCCAAAGCTCATTTTAATGAATCCATTTGTTGAAAATATTATTCAAAGTTGTTATTGTTTGACTTTTTTGAATATCTCATAGGGAAAATATATACATAGGGGGTCTCAAAAACACTGACCACGAGTTTTATTCCTTAAATATTGATTATAGACATATACTGTAAATTGAAAAGTTGCATGAAAAATTTTATGGAGTCAATTAAAATTGTTAAGGGATCAAACTTAAAGAAATATAAAATTAAAATTTTTATGGACCTTGTAAAAAAATTCATAATGAGTAAAATGTGCTCCATCCTGTAATAAAGTTATGTTCGAAATTTCAGTATTCTATCACAAAAAGTCTGAAAGATATGAAACTTCATAAATTCCGACTTAAACTAATTTTCGATGCTTGGTTATGAGTTCTTAAAGAGGAAAAGTGTCTGAAGATCGTGTCTTAGATGCCAAACACAAATTAACATAGAAAGTAAGGATTTAATTAATAAATAGTAATTTTGCTATCTATTGGCTCAAATGTATTAAAAAGAATATTAAAACAATAATTTAAAGGAAGATTACAGAAGTTTTTTGTTTTCTTTTCTTTTAAAAATTCATTACAGTGCCATTTTTAAGTTATATTTTGCAATACATGACATAAAATTTTAGAGTATTTTAAGGAACCATAGATTTTAAATTCTTTATTTAAAACTAAAGATATGAAGCATATTTTTTTCTTTATGATACATTCTTGTGTCGTGACATCTGCACTAGAGCTGTAAATATTTGCATTTTAATTTGTGTTTGACCCTTCTCTAACTTTTTTTTAACATACAGTTGAGAGTTTTCATGACTTCTTCTTCTTGCATACAGCCGACCACCCCGCCACCACTGAACGTAGCAATATCGACAGAATTTGTTGTGGTCGACTGCTGAATAAGTATTGTCCAGCCCTATATTGACCAATCAGTCAAACTAGCATTCTTTTCGGGGCAGTAAATGACTGTCTTCCTCCCCATCTGCACTCTCACAAACAGTTGGAACGAAACTGTCAATCTTTAACATCATATCCTTCAGGGTTTTGAGATTACCTGGTACCATCAGTACTGTACTTAAATAATTATTGTCAATCTTTAGATCCTTCCTTAAATCTGATATTTCCATACATTCCCTTAAATAGTGGTAAACTGTACCAATTTCCCCACAAATGCATTTATTTTCTTGCGTTCTTCCAAATCTTTGGAAATATGCAGGAAATCTCCCATGTCCAGATATTATTTGGATTATAAGTGGATGATATCTTCTTATTTTAATTTCTGGATTAGGAATAAAGTCGAAAGTAACTCTCTCTTTTTTGGACATATACCATCTGTCAAACCATTGCAGTTTTATTTCTTCTCTCAGTAGAGTTTTCATGACTAAATTGTCACATTTTGTGCTGGACCTTATTAGAGGGTGGGGCTCATTTTGCTAACTGAGCATTTTTTTGTATGGGTTCCGAATAAATATTTAAATATTTTTATTTTTTAAAGTTTAATCCCCTGAAAATTTCGCACCTTTTTTGTCGCTGATTTATAGTTTACAGTATATTCTATGATCAATATTTAAGGAATAAAAGCTGCGGTCAAGGGTTTTGAGACGCCATGTTTAGATCTGTATGATATTTAATAAATTGAAGAAATGTTTCTCAAATTCGATTTCTGATAATAAAGTATTGGAAAAACTGAGAGGTTTTTATGAACTCCAGAAAGATATCCAAACATAAATTTGCTTAATACAATAAAATAAATAGAATTTCTCTTTTACATTACTTCAGTATCACAATGAGATGTTAGGGAAACGGGTTTTGAGATGTTAGGGAAATTTCTTGTCCTAACAGCGAAATTTGGACGATCAAATATTCTGAGGTACTTAAATTCGACAAATTTTTGGAAATGAATATTTAAAATAATAATTATTATAATATGCTATAGTTTAAATTTCAAAAGGGGAGTAAAAGGAATATGTAATCCTGATTGTTATTATACATTAAAAGAGCATTTGAATACCATACGAGTGATAAAATACTCATCTCAAAGCATCATCATCAAAAGCAATATTTGTTAAAAGTGGTTACTTGAGAATATGTAGAACTTTCCTAGTTTTTCCTATCAGGACTTTTAGAGCAGTTACATTTTAATTTTATTTACCTTTATTTTATGCTTATATTTAAACAAAGCTTAACATTAAAAATACGTTATAAAAATCTATTTAAATTCTGTAAATATAAATTATGATTTCTCTAATAATAAATTCTGTAAATATAAATTCTGATTTCTTTAATAATAAATTCTGATTTCTCTAATAATAAATTCTCTAAGTATAAATTCTGATTTCTCTAATAATAAATTCTCTAAATATAAATTAGGATTTCTCTCATAATAAATTCTGTAAATATAAATTCTGATTTCTTTAATAATGAATTCTGATTTTTTTAATAATGAATTCTGATTTCTCTAATAATAAATTCTCTAAGTATAAATTCTGATTTCTCTAATAATAAATTCTCTAAATATAAATTCTGATTTTTCTAAAAATAAATTCTATAAATATAAATCCTGATTTCTCTAAAAATAAATTCTATAAATATAAATTTTGATTTCTCTAAAAATAAATTCTGTAAATATAAATTCTAATTTCTCTAAAAAAAATTCTATAAATATAAATTCTGATATCTCTAAAATTAAATTCTATAGATATAAATTCTGATATCTCTAAAAAAATTCTATAAATATAAATTCTCTAATAATAAATTCTTCAAACATGTTAAATAAAATGCCAATGCGGAATAAATTATAAAACGTTGGAAAAAATCTTTGCAGAAAAAGAGTTATTTGAGAAAAATCGTTTTAATCCAGTGTTCATCTTTAAATAAAAAAAAATTAAATGAATCAGTTATTTTATAAAACCCAAGAAATAAAAAGAGAAAGTCATGAAATTTAAATAGTTTAAGAATATTATCATGGGAAAAAGACGATGGATATGAAATTTTTGACATCACGTACTTATCAAAAATTTATATATCACAGATATGACTACTTTTAATGTTTCAAAATATAAAAAAACCCTTCTAAATTGCCTTATATCCTTAAATTAACGCAAGGCTCACAGTTTTAAAATTCTTATCACATTGATAAAAAAAAATTAGCAGTTTTATAATTTTTAAAGCGCATTACTTATTTGAGGCAGACTGAAATATTTACAAAAATTTCACGATTTTTTAAAATCAAGAAAAAATTTTTTAATGAAATTATTTCTGAAACTGTTAATAAAGATAGAAAATTTGTGCTATGCTAAGCGTTTAGCAAAACATTTATTCCTTAAAGCTCAGTACTTGCAATTAATAAATATTTTAAGCTGATGAAATTTTTCCACGTAAATATATTTCTCCCGCTATCTGCACAAACATTTTACAAAATATGACATCTATGCAAATAACACAGGGAAAACAATTTGCTTAACTTAAAAATTGTACCAAATGTTCAAGCTTCTCTGAGAATTTAATATATTTTCAAAAAGAAAAAAAAATCTTTTAGTTTCACTTTTACAAAAATGCACTTTACATTTTTTAAATTTGATATTTATTAATCTCTTATACAATTTAAAACAAATTAATAAATCTCAAATCAAAATTAAAAGTTTCCCGTAGAGTTAATTATATATACACACTACTTGAGAGCTGGAAGAGGATATGATAATTCTTGAAATTTTGAAAATATATTAGACTAAACGATAGAAATTTTACAAATATCATTTGCACTATAATTTATTAGACATAATTTTATCCCATAACCATCCAGACTAAGTGTGATTTTCTAGTGAGCTTCAATTTTTTAAAATATGAAACTACGCCAAAGAAGAAACCTGACCCACACATTTCTAACAATACTTCTTCATACAAACTAAATAAAGGCCCAATGAAGTTTACAATAACAATTAATACTCTCGAAAAGAATAGATATTCACTTATTTCTTTAAAAATGAATAATATTTTATAGAAGTGTTAAAAATGCTTTCTGTAAAATAATTAAATATTGTTACTTACCTGTAATTTTGCTTTCTCATACTAATAATGCCGTCGTAAGTAAGACTGAATTACAGTTATCTGTATTGGATGCTACAGGATTTTGCATTACCGATCCCAGAGGGCAAATTTGGCACCGTTTGGCGACAAAATGGATAATACCAGAAACACCGAGAATTTTCTCGATTCGTCCATTAAGAACCGAGATAAGTCCAGATACGATTTGATTAGTCCAGGAGCTTCTAGCTCTGCCTCCATGGAACTTTAAAAGGCAGGCACTCTTAAGCTGAAGGGGTCTTGGCGAGTACTGAGGAATCGAGAGCTCTTGAATTAGTCATAGATAGGAATCCTGAATGGAGGAGTCACCGAAAAAATACCAATTCAATGGCTTACTGAATCGCTGTATGTCTTAACCCGTTGAGTAGTGAAATTAGTAGTCCCGTTGTGTGAAGTAGTGAGTCGGCAGTTAAAGCGAGAAGAGACAGAGGAGTATTCAGCTGTCTGGAGAGACCGTAGACCAAGGCTCCGAGGTTCAACTCTCTTGTTAAATCCTGTTTGACCGCTTCGTGTGCATTGTTATTACTTGTGGGCTACTGTTCGTCTCGACTGTAAATATTTGTTGTCTATGAGCAGTGCTGTCTTCGCGTAAATAAATGTCATAGTTATTCTTCTATTGAAGGCTGCTGATTGCTATTTCCTCACCATACACACCCACTGCGCTAAACAAATCCCTACGGAGGTGGAATTATGCTCAAACCTTTTGCAAATAAATTGTATCTTTCCTTTTTAAAAATCAGTAACACCATTTTGAGATACAGAAAATATACCATGCTTTTATTTGTTTTTCGTTCCTTTTTCGTCCTATTAATTGGAATGAAAGTTTGATAAAAAATATTCATTAGAACTCCATTTATGAAAATGCTGAAAAAATCAGACTGTTGTTAATGAGTTGAGAATTTTTTTTACATACATTTGAAAAACAACTTCATTCTTTTTAAACTGATAACTAATATAATCGTTGTCTTACTGTCTTTATTAAAAATATAAAAAAGATACTTTTTTCTATTCTTTTTTGACATTAAAGCATTCACTAATTTAAAAAAAGATTGTTTATTTCTATAGATCAGGTATATAAATACACACTTGCTAACAGAATAAGCTCTAGATTGAAAAAAAAAAAGAGCTAACTATAACCATTTCATTTTTTCTCCTAGAAAATTATCTGAAATATCTCATCTTTATCTAGCATCTTTGCATCTAATAACTCCCTGGGTGGCATTTTTGCAATAAAAAGACCCCTCGTGAAGCACACATTATCTGAAACGGCGTTTGACTGGCGCAGAAACTTAAAAGTAGCAACTCAATGTCATAATAAAAGTAGTATGAAACATGGAAAAGTTTACATGTTGCCATTAAAGCTTTAGTGATTGTATATTTTGTGTAACAAAAAAGTAGCTAACAATAGGAGGTAAATATTGTTATTAAAGAATGTTTCTTTGTTAATGAAACTATTTAGAAACAAACTAAAGATTTGCTTTGTATGCATTGCATAGTAAATAGATTATACATTCTTTGCTACATAACCTAATTTTTGATAAATAACAACATATTAAAAAAAATCCTCATTTTTCATTAATAACATAGTTGGAATATTATCAACATATTTTTACAAATTACGAGGATTCTTCGTAGTGATTATAAGGTTTTAAAACACAATCAGTAGGTATCAATAGAAAAATACGACGACGTTTATTTTCAAGAAGACAGGACAGCACAAAGACTACAAAAGGAAATATATATATCGCCCTGACGTAGACAGGACAACACACAGCAACACACTAAAGCAGTTTACAAGTCGTGAACGGTAGTAGTAACAAAGCTCAAAAAGCGACCCGGCAGAATTCAGCAGGATAGGGAATCTTCGTAGATTCGGTCTAAGCTCATGTAGGTCTCACCAAACGGCTGAAATTCTGTCTCGTCACTTTAGCTATACAACTGGCTTCCAATTAACTATTTCTCATAGAACTCGAAACAGCTTGATGGTTGACTTCACTTCTCAATTCCAATTCATTTCCTTGTAATTTGTGGCTGCCAGCCTTTTTTAGTTCCCGGAAGACTGGGCTAGAATCTTCTTGGCCAATCAGGTGTATTCCACTTCCTAACGAAATGATGTATGGTGCTTTATATTGTGGAGTCATGCCAATGTGGAGATTGAATTCAGCCAAGGATCAAACTCGCGACCTTATGATTTGAAGCCGCATAACATATCTGCTAGACCAAAGTGATCACCAATTTTTAGTGACTGTTACTGGTTTATCAAGATACCTGCACATCTCATCATACCTGTTCATCTTTAAAAATCTCGAAGTTTCCACTAAATTTGTCTCCAAGATCTGAGATCACTAACATGACTCTAAATCAAGTCCCGCAGTTGATCGTAAAACGATCTTTCTGACTATTTTGTAATATATATATATATATCAAAATTTAGAATTCATTCTTGCAATTCGCTTTGTTGTTTCTTAAAATAATTTTCGTTCCAAAACTTTTCTGCAATTTATTTAATATTTTTTCCAAAGTAATTTTACTCAAATATGGATAATAATTTATTAACGATCTTCTGAATAACTTATTTTTTTCGAAAATTTTCCCTTTCACGATTTAAGAGAATATAAATATTCGATATTTCATTTAACAAAACTGATTCTAAACTAATTAAAATATCATTAATATATACCTCTCTTCAGTTTTACGACAATGTTCAAACCTAAATTATATTCCTATTTGTCTATTACAAATTAATTCGTAAAATGGAAGACTATTTAGTTTAATAATTTATTAATAGGTGTAACTGGAAGATAATAAAATTGATTTCGACCGTTATATCAAGAAACCATTAGGCACTTTACGAATTGTGAATTTTATGCCTTAGCGTATTTGTAATATATTTATAAAACTTAATGGAAAAAACAAAATTATGTTAATGAAGTTTTATAACTATAAAGAGTGAAAAATTTAAATATTTATATTCGCAATTCTTAACAGAGAAAACATTTGATATTTTACAATTTAAATGTCTCGTTGTAAGTTTATAGAATAACAAGTTGATTGCATATCTAATAAGTAATTTAAGTGAAAAATTATTATTATATGCTTAAATTAATTTGTCTTTCATTATTTCATTACAATTCATAGTAAATTTTTTTTTTTTAATTTCGATTGAAACATGTAAAATTAGGAAGCAAAAAGTTTTTGAAACAAAATTTTGTATTTATTTTTAATTTATGTATATATCATCCGTTACATAACAAAAACATCTATTGTGTGAAAAATACTGGTTTTCAGCAGCTACTTTATTCTGATACTGAAGCTTCATTTAGTAATTACTCAACTTCTAGCATTTTAAGAAATAATGCAGCCATTGTGAAATCTCTATTTTTTATTTTAAAATTAAACTTCTGCCTTCCACAAAATAGATTATTCTTTGAATCAACTTTTTTTTGAGTATTTAGTGTCGATTTAAAATTAAAAGTATGAAATCAGAAATTAAGGACTAACAAAAGTAAATCCAATATGATACACTAGTTGAAAGTTTCTGAAAATTATTAAAAATGTTTTTTAATATATATGAAATTTTAGACAATTATTTTTACTTTATTTTTAAGATCATGAAACACTTTTTTTTCTATTTGCAAAAGTAAATTTTTATTTTTCATGAAATTAGTTAATTAATATAGAAAAAAATATTGCTAATTTAATATTACATAATTAAATCGAATGCAATTTTTTCTCTTAGGAAATTATTTATTCTATTTATTGTTTCATCGTTTACATAAGACCAAAACATACTGGATGAAGTATTTTTCTATAGACATTTTCTTCCAATAGAAAAAAACAAAAAACCACCTGAACTACTTTTTCAATTTTTTTAGCACATTTGTCAATTTTGTTTGAAACTCACAGGACTGTATATTTTAAGGCATCATATATCGTTTTGAAACTGAAAGTATAGAACAACTAACAGAAAATTAAAAAGGATAAATATAAAAAGCGATTAAATTTTAAAATGCTGGAAAATTCCATTGTGTGTATCGGCTCGTACATTAATTACAGTTTTGCTCATTGTCAACATAAAATATCTTTTACAATAAATTTAAAAAAATGATTTTATTTCTGAAAATTTTCTTGAGTATGAAAGCATTTAATTTTAAATTTTTATTTTTAAAGTTTTATTAAATTTATTATTTTTAATTTTATTATATTTTATTTAAAACCAGTTGTAGCATCTAGTATTGCTTACAAATAAAATACTTAAATGTCTAATGTTTTTAAATTAAATAAATGTTTTGTCGCACACTTTACAATAAATAAAGCCTTCTAATTTTCAAAAATGTTTTTACTTAAAATGAATACATCATTTTAGGCTTAAGAATTTTAAGAGCCACAATTTGTTCATCTTGTCTTTATTATAGATGTTTTAAAAGTACTCAATTTTTTTCAAAAATACTGAAATGTGAGAAATATTTTACTGAAAATTTTAGAGCTACTAATTAGATAGTTAATTTTTAATAAATAAAAAAGAAACAAAAATTTATTCTATTCATGAATATTTAAATTGTCTGCTTTAAAACGTTTCTTTATTTTTTTTTCCTTGTTAAAATTTTTTTTTAGAATTTCCCTCAACAATTCTTATTTATTCATTATTTTTTTCATTTATTAAAAAACAATATTACATGTTATGTTCATAATAAATTTTCTACAATTTTTTGCATTATTATTTATTTTGTCAAAATAAGCTTCATGTCATCAAAAGGCTAATTTTTTAAATTTTAATATGTCGTAGAAATAGTTTTATGTGATTATATTTTTGAAAGATATCACAGAAAAATGTCAAACGCTTGTTAATTTTTAATCACCTTTGATTGTAAGATGCCAAAATTTTAATGGCAGTAATTTTTTAATCTAAATAAATTATTTCAAACCAACAAAAAACGTTGTTAAATTACATTTTAGCGAAAAAGAATTAAAATTTAGAGAAAATTTAATTCTTAAAAAATTTAATTATCTTTGAGTAATTTTATCCCAGAAAAAAAAATATATGTAATTTTTTAAAGAGAGGAGTATTAATGAAATGAAAGAAGTAATGCTGTTTGATATACATAGCGATTATTAATTCTCTTATCTGATATAATAATAAACTGCTTTGAATTAAATTGTTATAAATTGCGCTTAAAAGGAAATTTGAAATTTTAGATTGAGTTTTAAAAAGATTGATACGAACTTTAGTGATTCTAATTTCATAAAATATTATTATTTTTGTAAAAAAGGAAAATTTTGTGTTGTATGAAATTGTGAAAAATGATTTTTGTACAGTAATTATTTCTAAAATTATTAATATAAAATTAAACAAATTCTCAATTTTTATCATTCCTTTAAATAATTTTAAAATTAAGTCTGCTTTATCTTCGTAATTGAGAGACAGATTAACATATGATCTACTTTTTATATCGCAGGCTGCTTATTTGAATTTCATTCAGATGATTGTTTTTCAATTTTGCACGGAATAACGACCAAAATTCAAAATTTACATCATTAATTAAACCAATCCTTAAATGTATTCAACATTACTTACATCTTCATACGCTTTATTGAACTAATTTGCTGCTTATTAGGCGCTTCTAAACATTATGAAATATTATTTATAATCCACATCAAAACGAAAAACAGTTTTTGAATTTATTTTACGCTTATAAAATACTTCAAATTTTAACTTTTATTCTTCAATTATATTTAACAAAACATAAACATAAAATTGAGTGAAAAAAGAACTAATAATAAATATTAAAATATCTAAAAGCTAATAGTAAATATTATTGGTCATAACTTTTGCCAGATTATTATTATTTTATTTATAAAGGAAATTTATGTCCTAGATTTTTTTGCCAACATTTCAAAAATATTGTATTACATACAAATTTACAGAATTATTTAAATTACGGAATCATGTATAAAAAGCTATTTCTAGGAAGTTTTGTTAATATTGGGCAAATATATTAATATAATCAGGAAATATGTAAACGAAGTTGTGATATTAAAAGCCTGCAAATGCTTTGATAGAATATTGCATCTGTAATAGCATATATAATGCATGCAATTATAAAAACAATAATACAGTATCAATAAAAACATTTAAGAGAGTACTTTTGGAAAGAAAAATTAATCTAAATTTATATTTTTCAGAAAATTAGTTTTAAATACTGTTTTATAAGAAAGTATAAAATTATGGAAACTGTATGTTTAATTTTAATATATGTCTTATTTTACAGAGTAAAGAAAATATAACTTCAGGGAATATATGTCGCTATTTATCAGAATAAAAAAAGAACTTCATAAAAGCGTTAACCAACTTATAATTTGAGGTATTAACCTTAAAAAAATTATACATTAGATCTTAAAAAAATGCAAGAATGTTAGTATTTCTATGAAATGTATCTATCTAATACTATAATACGAGGAATGGTTGCCAAGTCGAAAATCGCCCCAGAATTAATAAACTCCGGTAAACTTGGGGGTCTGGGGTTTTTGGCCACGAGGAATCGATTGGCGCTGGTTTTGAAGTGCTACGATCGAGCAGATCGGAGTTACAGATAGGATATTTTCAAACTTTATTAGTTCACCATAATGGCTACTTAAATTTTCAAGCGGTAACGTGCTGCCATCTATAGCCAAAATGGCGAACTAATAAAGTTTTATGTTTATGCTGTTATAGGTTTATAATATGTTTCTTATGTATGCATATATGTTTGGTTTTTCTAAATAAATTTGTCAAAAATATTGAACTTCAACACACTTCAATCTTTACCTTTACTTTACCTTTGTATAGAATAGTTCCCTTTCCAAACTCTAACTTTGTTTAGAATAGTTTACAATGGTGCACTTTAACCGGTTATCTTTTCACCAATGGTTTCACAAATTTTCTTATGGCATGTATTGTTTTGATAAATCACAATTGAAAATTTAAATCTTCGAGTTAGCTGCGATACCTGTTTTCTCCGAGCGAAGCTCGGTCACCCGCTGGTAAATATATAAATGAAGATTCCCCTTAAATTTATTTACCGTATATTTAAACTAAATATGAAACATCATTTTAGTAAATACATTTTATAAAACTCGAAATGACATCAATAATGAGGTTTTATCTTAAACAAAAAGTTATATAAGAATAAAATAATCTTGGCAGCAAAAATAAATAGCTGATATTTCCATATTATAAAACAGAAATCCTTTCAAGAATATATATGTATATAGCTTTTATTAAAAGCAGAAAAACATCTGAAGAAAAACAAATTAAACAGACAAATACTGAAATCAGAAATCAGCCGAAGAACAATATTTCCCGAAGAATAATGAAATATGCAAAATATGCTTTGGGTATTTCGGATAAAATTACATTTTTAATATATTTCTCAAAATGAACAAATTATAGTGCATGTTAACTTGACCTTAGAATAAACACAAGACATTCGTTTGAAAAAAAGGATCAGTAAAAAAAGAGAAGAACACAGGTGGTTTTCGAATTTTTTAAGCTTATTTCCTTATAGCTAGAATGCCTTGACAATTTAATTAAATTCAAAAACCTTAAAGAAAGTGAATTCGAATTTCGATACATCAAGTAGTACTTCGAATTCTCTCTTTTAATTACGAATGCAGTTTCAATTAAAGAGTGAAAAGAAATTTAATTTAAAACACGGTTAAAGAAAATCACTTTTTATACCGTTTCTGGCGTTTTTAACAGAAAAAGAATGTGCCTAGAAACGATGTTTTTCCCGAGGAAAATGATGTATGTTATTGACCTTTTTTCTTAAAGATCAAGACATTTTTTTTGTCCGAAGTAGTAATTCAATCTCCAAAAATCATAAATGACGTATATTGAATTAAACTGCTCTTTTTATGAAGTGACCTTTTAATTACTGGAAGAGGTACATACAATATAATTTACGACTGGAAATAAATAATTTAAAATATAAATGATGATTGCAGAATCTACTTACCAATATAATTCTGCAGTTACTTGAGATGATGCTAGATATTAGTCTTAGTATCCAGCATCAGTCAATCATAATATAAATTATGACTGATCTTTGCAATTAGTTTGGCTGTCATTGGATACTAGAGTATAAATTGCGACAGAAGTTTGCAGTTACTTTGGCTGTCGTTGGATATTAGTGTATGAATTATGACTGACCTCCATAGATACTTTGGCTGTCGTTGGATAAAAGAACACAAATTATGATGGAGCTATGCAGTTGCTTTGGCTGTTATTGGATATTAAAATATAAATTATAACTTAATTTCGTAGTTATATTGGCTGTTGTTGGACACTAGAATATAAATTATGACTGAGTTCTACAGTTATTTCGGTT
>JAPMOQ010010288.1:2767681-2793060 GCA_026543055.1 Argiope trifasciata
GGACACTAGAATATAAATTATGACTGAGTTCTACAGTTATTTCGGTTGTCTCGGGACACTAGAATATAAATTATGACTGAGATCTGCAGTTATTTTGACTGTCTTTAAATTCTAGAATATAAATTATAACTTAGCTCTACAGTTATTTTGGCCATTGCTAGACCCCATAATATAAATTATGACTGAGTTCTACAGTTATTTTGGCTAGCGTTAGACACTAGAATATAAATTATGACTGAGTTCTGCTGTTAATTTGGCTGTAGTTGGACATTAGAATATAAACTATGACTGATATTTGACGGCACTTAGGCTGTCGTTGTTTTCTTTTTAGACATTAGAATACGCATTAGCTCCCGTCGGTCTTTTTCCTTCAGTTTTTTCTTGCATCCACTATTTTTGTTTGCTGCCTTGTTTTATCACTCAGTGAGTATTGTATCATGACTCTTGAATTAATTTCTCTAGCCTAAAATCTGGTATTTTTAGATCACAGTCACTCTTCTAGTCATGCTCCTACAGTTTAGCCTGATTTTATGGTTTGACAAAAATGCTAGACGTTGCATTTAAAATATATAGAAAAGTTAATATGTAGAACAGTTATATAATTACCAGAAAATCCAAACTTCGAAAATATCAATTTGTGAAAACATAATCTCATGATTTAACTCCCTTTGGAAAATAATAGTAAATCAACTCGAAGCATTGTGATATCTTTTCAAAACATAGTGATAGTTAATTAGACTTATGAATTAAACTGTTTTACACACGGATTTGAAATTATGAAAAAAAAAAAAGAAACTGGTATGCTTCATACTTGCGGAGTTCAAAATAATTTACATATTCCTTTAAAGAACCACTTTCATATTTTAAATTTTAATATAATTACACTATTTTTGGCACATTGTCAAATTTTTTGTGATTTTTTAAAATTGAATTAAAGAATTTTGATGTCGTAAGCAGAAAAAGCATGAAAAAATTAAGGATTTTATATGAAATAAGAGTTTACAGTTTTCGGATTGTACAAAATTTTAAACAAAATACAGATAAGTAATACACATAAAAAACTAATTCAAAGATAAAAAATTTGTCACTATCGGTACAAAACTTTTGTCATTATCAGTATGCGGAAGAATATGATTAGAAAATCATTTTCTTCGCCATCAATTTTTGGTCGTTCATCTAAACCGCTTTCATGACCAAATCGTTGCTGTGAAATAAAAATGAAGACGTCTTTTTTTTTGGTCGAAGAGCAATTCTTAGAAATTTCTCTGAGGAAATTTGAGGTAAAAGTGCAAATCCGAAAACATTCAGATGTGGTTGGTTAGATAATGTGCATGAACACAGTAACTACTAAAATAGCTACATCTACAACCTCAGAATATGTGTAGGAAAATGTATAAATTGGCCACATAGACAGCATTCAGGCAGTCATGTGAACTAAAAATGGCCCCCATTGAGGATAATCTCATATATCCACCCCCTTCAAAAAGGAACGACTTGGCAAAGAGGTATTTCGAACCTACACCATTTTGAAAACCCATTGGGCAACTAAGAACCTGCTACCTTTTAAGACAATTTCTCATCCCCAAATTAGTGGTGAATCCCTGTGGAATGTATGAACGCTATAAAACAAAAGTGAAAATATATAGAAAAAAATACATGTAGGAAATATGGCTTCATGACCAAAATTATAGATCCAGGTGATATTAATCCTAATTGGAAAAAAAATATATAAGTTGCTTACCGAGTTATTTATTCTTGATTATGAAGCACAAAATTCCTTATACTGTGCGATTAGCACACAGTATAACGATTAAAAAGTAACCCAAAATTATAGAAAGTTTTAAAATTAGTACAATAAAGTATTGCCAATCCTATTAAATGTATCATATGAGAGCTGATAACTTAGGGTAAGTAAAAAAAGAAACGTTACACAGTAGAACATTCTGTTACCGCAAAATTGGAATTAAATAGAATATTGAAAAATACAGTTTTTCTCCCTTTAAATTATTGAGTTTATTGAATTGTAAAGTGCACAGGATAATGTTATGTATGGAATAACACACAGAAGAAGTGTCCAACAAGGCTTTGCTGCCACATACGCACCTATTTTGTCGAAGTTTCCCATGACCATCGTGCAGAAATGCGGCTGAATTGTATTGATGCAGCGATGAACTTTTCTCCTTCAATGTCAGCGGGCATATGGGCTTGCTGGCACAAACCGTTAACTTCAAATAACCCAATAAAAAGAAATTCAATGGTGTTAAATAACGCGATCTAGGGAGCCATTTCTCAAATATTTCATATTTTGTTTAACAATGAAAACCCGTTGGTCTATCGTGTAACGCTCTCTTTTTACTGGCCTTAAACTTCCAGCAATTAAATAGTTTTTAATAGGGTTCAGCATAATTTATTGCACGAATAGTGGCAACTTGAAATCTTGCTTTAATTTTCGGATATCCTTTATAATACAGAAATGGTTATCAGTACTTTTAGTTTTCTTGATCACTGCGACTGATAGAATTTTTTAAACTTAAAGGAGAATGTGACGACTAGCGTGAATTGATCTGGCAATTGCCATACTCAGTATTGCTTTGGAGAATAATGTGAACACCAATAGTTAGACGAAAGTTCAACTATAAAGAATTGTATTTATAATTATGAAAATAAAACAAATTAAACTAAACGGTATAAGATGAAAAAGGCTTAGTTGATCAAAAAAAGATACAAAAAATAAAGTATGAGCGGTTACAGTGTCAGAACGCAATGCACACTGGAAGAGGACTCTCTGGAATGAACATACAAAAAGGATAAATGACAGTGAATGAATGCAATCTCCGAAGTAGATGAAATGGTGACTCTGAGGTCATTCGGTTCTGTCTTCCCTAGAGAAAAAATGGAAGGAAAAAAGGGATTTTCTTTCTTTTTTCATGCGTTCATCCATTGCTTTTCCATCAATCTCCGACTCCTATCAGAGTTCCAGGAACACGAATATAATGGGTCCATGAAAACCTTAAGTAATGAAGACAAACATTCAATACTTTAATTTTTGCTCTATATAATATACATAATAATCGGATGATCGAGCTTTGTTTGGTAGGTTTTTTTATAAATCATGATTTTTTGAAGGAAATATTTAAACCCGAATCACATACTCATTATATAGGATTAGTTTTTGAATTTCAACTATATATTAACTGTTCCTTTAAATAAAAAAAAATCGTGAATGGAATTAGTTTAGATTTTATTCGAAACAATATGTTATATTACAGTGCGACTTTTACAGTTGATTTATCATTTCTTATTATTTTGAGCTTACGCACAGTTTTACAGTGGTAAAATCGGGAGCGTGATAGCGCTATATGACAATGACAATAGGAAAGCAAATTGAGAAAGGCTCTAATAATTAGTTAAAAAACTTTTAAGTACAATCGTTTTTTTTTTTCAGATAAGACACCTATATAGATGAATTTGCAAAGCAAAAATAGAGTAATTTCACTTGGAGTACTAGTTGAGATGTGATCGTTCTCTGATTCAGGTCTAAATTAAAATCTATGGGCGAGTGAATGAAAATGCTTGAATGAAGGTCGCCCCGTAAAAAGGATTGTGATGCGTGAGTGGCAAATTCCTTCTCTTGGCCCTAGATGGTGCTACTGAAAAAATCAACAGAAAAATCTTATCGGTTTAAAACGGTGTCTTCATAACAGTGGGCTTGTCCAATAGCAAGTTTAGTTTAGTTATATTAACGTCCCGCTTAAAGCAAAACGAGGGCTATTTTGGGACGGACGTCGTCATTTTGAACCACGTTCAGATGAAGAGGACGACACCTGAACTGGCATCCCCCTCTCCTCACCAGCGGAAGGACATTTGGCCTGACAGATTTAACGTGAATGAGACCCCCTCCCACGAAGGTTCTTCCGTGGAATCGAGTCACGAACCTAAAACCCTCTTGTTTCGATGCCGATACTTTACCGCCAGGCCACCGCAGCCCTTTATCCAATAGCAAATACCCCGAAAAACAATGCACGAAGGAAAAATAATAAATATAATTACATAAAGCAAAAAGTTCAACTCTAGTCAAGAATCTAGCAAACGCGTCATTCATGTTAATCTGCACTCTATATTGCACTACCCACAATTTGAAGCGGAATTTAAGTATAGTTATTTTAATAGATAGTAAGAAAATGCATTTATTTTGTGCATAAAATCAAGATTTTAAGAGACAAATCTATACAGATAAATGTACAAACTAAAACCTTATCTAAATATAAAATTTGTATCAAATCGATACCCAGGCAGCACATTCTTTTTTTCACTATATATTGTGGAATATATTATGCGATATTAAGCAATATTATATGATATAAAACAATATTCCACTATATAAAATCAATATTGCGAATATTGATCAAAGTCATATATTATTGTACAATATTTGTGTGCTTCTAGTGTAGAGCCTTTTCCGAGATGACGTTTTTGACCATTCTTTGATTACGATACTAACACGATTATTTGTATTCTATTCTCTTGGCATGTAAAATTTCGTATATGACACCTTTAATTATTTTTTATTACATTTAGAATTGAAATAATTTCTTAATGGTATTGCCTTGTCAGATTACTTAAAGCATACGAATTACATCACTTCATCATTGTTTGAATTAAATTAGCATGTTTTAAAATTGGGCATCCGTCATTAATAAGAATGAATTTTCAAAAAAAATTATGCAGCTTAAATGATAATAACAACCTTGAAATGATTGTAATATCGACATGAAATTTATATTTATACAATATAAATCATATCAACAATCTAAATGCATTTATATTGGACTGTTGGATTAAAATCACAGTTACCAAAACTCAGGAAAATATCTTATGACTATTAATGTAGCATCACAAAAAACATTTTGAAATGGAGTAAAATTTACAAAATAAATTTCATTCTTAACTTTAAAATTTATATTTCTGTAATATTATCTTTGAAATTTGTCGCTTATAAATAGCAAAATTTCAGTTTAATTTTTAATTAATTCAAGTTTTATAGAAAAATAAATTCCTTGAAGTTGCGTGTTCCCACTTTCTATGACATATATGTCAAAGTTGATTTATGTCAGGCAAACGAATTTAGCATGTGGAACTACAACACATGCACACACATACAGTCATATTTACTTTCAGCTGTATTATGAGTAGAGATGATCTTTAACTTATTTAAACTTACTTATTCCTAATTATTATTCTTAATTCATTATTATCTATTCATAATCCATTATTAACATTAACTTCCTCTTTAAAAATTCTAGTCATTAAAAGAATGTTTTAAAGTCTGTAGAAGGGTATTTATGGATTCTCATTTTATGTAAATAACAAAGAATTTATATATATATATATACTATATATATATATATATATAGTGAACAAAAATAAAAGCTACATGAATTAAAAGCTATTTTTGAAACCTATCTATATGTAATTAAGTAAACGAAACTAAAATATGGAATCGAAATTTAAAATTATTCCGGATTCGAACAAGTTTAAAATTTAAAAACTAAAAACCTATCATTGTATTTAGTGAGCGCTAATGCAGCTACTTATAAAATACAGAGGAATATAAATAAATTAATAAAATGAGCTAAGTAAGAAGGAAAACAACATAATCAAAATTTGAATTGGTTCAATATTCTTATGTAGTTTAAATTTATTTTATATAATTTTTGTATACATTTTTGCTTTATTTGTTAATACTTTTAATGTTACTTTGATTTTTGTTGATAAGACTGGTGTGTATTGATTTGATTTGCCTTAATTTACGGAGGATTTTCGGGTTACGAGGTGTGAATACTTTTGGACAATGTCCGGTTTCCTCACAGAAATATCCCTTATTTTGAATCCTTGCCTAAGAGTGATCCTTAAAAAAGTCTTTAGACCGGACCGGATTAATTTTCTATTCGGTGCAGTTTTGATTATGTTGCTTTCCTTCTTAATTAGCTTATTTTGTTTATATATATATATATATATATATATATATATATATATATATAAACATTCGTTCCTTACTATTATATTGATATTTTTTACACTAGCTATTAATTAATTTCATAATCTGTTTGAATTACGCAGATTAATTATTTCGGTTTTTGAATTTATATTAAAAATACATTAATAAAATGGGGGACTACTTAATACGATACTTCTACAACAAATACTAAAAAAGAAAATTGTTTACATTCAAGTCACATTCACTAAATTTCACTCTTTTCATATCTATGCAAAAATAAAGATACACTTTTTTTTAAAAAAGTGGATTTCTGAATATAAAGTCTTCAAAACATAATCCAGGCCAAGGCAAAATCATAAAACTTTCATTTCAGCACGAAAAATATTCGTGACAGCAAAATATTGAACCGAACGCGTGCGCAACATATACAGAAAAATTGGCCCTTGATCCTTTTCAAATTTCAGAATTCTAGGATTGAAAGTAGAATTACTTGAAAAATCTGGAGTCGTCGTATTTTTATGATATAAATATACATATTCTGCCTTCAGTAAAGAACAACATCATGGCTATAACAGCTAGCATCAAGTTCTTGCCTTATGAAAAACGTGTCTCAGAGCAACGACATTGCCTCTTGGTTTTTACGTTACTTGAGCCGTGGGCTCATAAACTATTACTCAGCTCTGAAGAACTTCGAATTTATAGTTTTTTCTCTAGTGTCTTTTCTTCTAGTCTTATTTATGATATTCCTATCTGTCTTAGATGACATTTTTTTTTTCGAGAAATATCATTTCCAGTACAATTTTAAATAGAATTCTGCTTTTCAGTAAATATTTTATGTATTATATCAAAACTTTGCTAGTTAAGAATTTCTGAAAACTAAATATTTAAAAGTTTTGTATTTATATTTTGTACGAATAGAAAAAAAACTTAGGAAATAAATATTTTGTTTCAAATAAACACGGGAATTTGAACTAAGACTAAATGAATCTAAGTTTTTTTAACTTCAAAAATGTATCAATATTTTTCCATTGATTGTATTTGAATGATGAAGTTGAAGCAAGTTTCATGTTGAAGCATTTGTTCCAAATAATATAAAATAATAATAATAAAAATAATATATATATATATATATATATTCTGTGGGGAAAACTATTCTTTAAGCCAAAGTATTTGTTATAAACTGAAATAAAGTAGAGAGAATATATATAAAATCATGAATATTAGTCAAATACTTATAAACATAATATATAATTTAATAGAAATGGATATACAGATTTTTCGATCATGTAAATCGCCTTTTATTGTCAAACCCTTCTACAAAATTTAAACTCATTTTTTAAGAACTGCCAATGTACTTTATCTAATTGCGGAAATATCAATAAAAATTATTTAATTGAAAAATTTTTAAGTTTTGCTGTTATATATCCACTTTTTGTTATATTATTAGCATAAATAACGAAAAAAGAAGTTGAAATCAAATGGAAATCTTATTTTTTATCTATGCAAATCAGCAAATTTCCTACAAGAAGACAGAACAAATATTTGTGCGTGGGAGTTCTGAAAAGCACTTTTTACAATTTTTTCTGTAACATAAAACTTTCTAGAAACTAATTATTAATTTCCGGTCGAAGAAGCATTAATTTAAAATGTAATTTTTTTGTCTGCTTTTATTTTTTCGTGTGCAAGTAAGAATTGTTTTTTACTGCGAAATATTTTATTATAATTTTTTACAAAATCAAATAAAATGTCTGTAAAAGTATTTTGAATCGAAAT
Source organism: Argiope trifasciata (assembly GCA_026543055.1). Lineage (NCBI taxonomy): Eukaryota > Metazoa > Arthropoda > Arachnida > Araneae > Araneidae > Argiope > Argiope trifasciata. Next base: position 2,775,453 of record JAPMOQ010010288.1, read on the forward strand.
TGTTTATTACGAAGTGGATAAATCATGCAATTTTTATTTTGCTAATGGAATTTATTTTTGTATTAGGAAAAATTAATCTGCGTCAAATGCAATGATTTTTATTTCTTATTTTGAGAAATACAAAATTCAGAATGAGGAAGTGAAAAAATCGCATTAGTTAGTGCATACATTTTTTTTTCGTGAGTTTTGTATTTGAGCTGTATAGCGTTTTTGGAAATTAGTCTTGGAAAAAAATAATTTTTTTACTTGGAATAAATTTTAATTATGTACTGTCAATGGAATAGTAATCCGAAATCGAAAATAGATTGATCAATTCTAATGAAAGAACTATTAATAAAGAACTATTCTAATAAAGAAGATAAATATTACAATGAAAATTCAGATGAGCAAATTAAATCATTTTTTTATTTCACAATTTTGTTTAGCTTCACTTGATCGATGCGTTTAAAGTCTAAATTTTCTAATTGACTTTTTCAATAAGTTCTTGGCATTTTGGCATTTTAAACTTCGTATATCTACCCTTTTACGATAATATTACTCTATTTTAATTTATTTATCTATAACTGGTAATCGAATATTGAACTGGAAATATTCCTAAATTCTGTAACAGCTATAATTAGCTGAAAATGTAATACTAAGAAATGGAAAATAATCAAATTAAAAATAGACAATGTAATGCACTTTTTTGTTTTCAAAAACTTTTTTTTCCTTATATATTGATTTTGAAAGAGATTTATTTCAAGATTAAAGTGAACAAAAATGCAAAAACTAAATTTCCATAATTATCATAAACAAAATGGTCATCATAAATAAATTATTTGTGAACATTATATTCTTATATATTATTTAAATTCGAGATAATTTTAGTTTTAGATGAATAGAGTTCAGCTCAAAGAACATTATGTCATGTGTATCAATATGTTAAAGTATATTGAATTCAATTATAAGGTTGATGAATAATAATTTAAAAATTGATTTAAGATGTTTATTAAATATAATTATTCAGGGTTTAATCATATTCAGAAATCATATGCTGTTCTATGCGTTTAATTACAGAATTAAGCCTATTTTAATTTCGAAATTCCTATTTGAATTTCAAATCCAAAACCAATTAAATTTCATATTATTAATTTCCTATTTCAGTTTAATTTGTCTGCAATATAGGAACATTATATACTACTTTTTATAAAATTTCAAAAAATTAATTTATAATTGACAATTAAATTATTTAAATCATTAATAAAAACAAATTTGTTGAGAATTTTAAATACTAGTTAAATATGTAATAGATCTGTTATATCCGGGTTTTCCAAATTTAATAATTTTTCTATTCCAAATTTAAATATCAATCCATATCAGATTTCAAAAACAAGTACATTTTTCATTAAACTGCATATTATATTTATGTATGTCATATATGTGTACTTAAGGATATAGTACACATATATGTGATATATGTGTACTGTATTCTTAATTATGTACCATATTCATCTTTTGAATATTATAAAATGTTTTGACACTCTCAAAGTTTTTGTCTGAAATCTTCTAAATAAGTGTTAAGCATTTTAATATAATTTTTCAATTGTTCTGAAATTTTTTTTCAAAAATATTATTAAAAACAAATATTGTGTTTTCGAAATGATAGTAAGATACTGTCAGTAAAAAAATAATTTAAAGATTTTTAAATAAATTTTTTCATCACTTTTATGTTCAATTAATTTCGACATTTATCGAGGATGTAATCAATCTCTCATAATTTCTGATTAATTCCATTTACAAGTAAAATTAAAATTGACTTTGAATTTTGTATATATCAAGACACATTTGCACCTTTAAAAATTCGTGGTTTTATTTCAAATTGCCTGGTCTCTACCCAAAATCTATTTTATTAATAAAAATATTATTTTTAGCAAGTTTATCCTCGGTAGAAATAATTTGCATTTCAATATTTTACATTAGAAACTGAATAATTCATTTCAAATTCAAATGTTCCTTTGTTTGGGTGTCAAAAATTCAAATTTATAGCATCAAACAAAGCGTGAAAAGTTTTTGATTCAAAGTGGAGGAAGTTTTTTGCGAAAAAGAATTTCGTTTCTCTGAATATTTACGTCAAAAGCGATCTGAATAGCAATGAATTATTTCATTAAATCTGTATAATAGTAAGGAAGAGTACACTATTTAGGAAAAGAATGCATTTATTCTTTTAGAATTGCTTTTCTTTACTAGATAATAATTTTTAATATTTCTTCACATCCATTCCTTATTTGGTAACGTAAATGAAAAGTGTTATGAAAGAGAAGTTCATTCGTAAATCTAATTCAAAATCTTTTCATTATATTTTTAACAAAAAAATGCTGTTTTGTAAATTGTTGTGATATATAAATTCTTTTTATCGTATAAAACATTTTAAAAAATTACAATTGAAAAAAAAAATGCTTTCAGAGGAGTTTTGAAAAACGCCGACAGCTGATTTTCTCCATAAACAATTATAAATGTCATATCAGTGCTCCAAATTTTGTATGATAAATATTTTCATTTCAGTGATGAATTGCAATTTGCTTTCACTCATGGTTAAATCACTACTTTTAAAAATATCAGCCATAAATGCTCTGAACCATGCCCTGAATGGCGTTACATTTTTCAAATCGAATAAAAGATTGGATGTTGCAGATACAATTCCTAAGCCTGTTCTGGTACTTTATTTTCTTTTTTCTTTTTTTTCTTTTTTTTTAGTTATAGGGTTCAATATTTCTAAGAATAGGTTGAATATTCTTATGTTGTTTTATTTTATATATTTTTGTACACATTTTTGCTTTATTTGGTGATGCTTTTCATGTTGTTTTGTTTTGTGTGTTTGCGGTTAAATTGGTGTGTCACTTTGGCTTTAATATTCTTAGGATCTTTGAGCCTCGAGGGGTTAATACCGTTTGAAATTGTCTGACAGAAATTGTCTCACAGAGAAAATACCTTATTTTGAATCTTTGTCTGAGGGTGACCTTTGAAAATGTCTTCAGTCCGGATTCTTTTTTTATTTATTGTAATTTTGATTCTACTGTATTCCTTTTTACTTGGCTTATATATATATATATATATATATATATATTTTTTTTATTTTTTAAGTATAACTGTTATATTTTTATTTCTAAATGTTTCGACTACGCAGTATAATGCATTATTCCTTTTAACCACATTCTTAAAATGTAGTTGATGATTGGTGAGAGTCTTGACTCTGGGACCGGGGAGTATCCCGTTATAGATCCGATTCCACCAATGAAATGTCATGTAAGCTGAATTGGTATAAATTAAATCCCTCGGAGTCTAATGTTATTCTTCTATGTGATCTAGAATGGTGGAATGGTGATGAAACTCACTCCAAATAGGGAAGTCATGGTATTGCTTTAAAACGGGTTGTCAATTAAATCCTGAATTACCACTACCGAACAAATGGCTATTTTCCGGTAATAACTTTAGTGTCCGATAGTAACCGTAATGTTGGCAAGATTAATGTTAAAAATAAAATTAATGATTTAAAAGATCTAATGACCCAAAGATAAATGCTGACAAGATAGTTTGGCAGAACTAAGTGATAAGTTTGCCAATTGAAAGACAATTTTATCGACAAAAAAAAATTTCATAATTTTTTATTGTTTCTTATTTTAGTGAAAAGTCAAGATCCATCGCCCTTTGACATGCTATTAAAATTCGTGAAACTTCAAATTATCGTCTATTTTAACTTTTTTGCAAATTATATAGAAAAATGAAAATATTACTTTTGAAATTTACGCTTCAGGAACTATATTATGGAATTTTTACTCTCAGAATATTAAATCTGAAGAAATTTAGAACCTGATAAAATTCTTATTCTCAGAATATTAAACAATTGTTGCAAAATCAGCAGACATGTTTAATTACAGAATATTAAAACTCGAAAAAATATTTTTAATAGACAGTGTAAAAAATAAAGTATTCTATAGGGCCCATTTCATCACCATTCCTTGATAGTACTTTTTTTATTGGCCAATTCCAACTCCAAATTGTTTCAAAGTTTCTTCAAACATGTGTTATTCAAAGAACAAAGTTTTTCCACCTAAAGTAAACTATTTTATCGCGAAATTTAAGAAACCGTTCCCTGTTCTACGCTACTTCTACTAACGGCGCCATTTAAGTGGTCTTTCTCGCTTTCAACAGCAGCAAAGTGCCGTTTCGAGTAACGAGTGTAATACGCGAGCTCTTTTTATTGCGAACAGGTATCCGGGGAGGGATTCGTTGCAGCAACACTCACAAAGGAAATGGCCTTTAAGACTTCTGGAAAGAATGGTAAGAAAATGGTATTGAACTCATTTTCCATTCAGAGGATACTTTCTTCAAGAGAATGGGGGATATATCATGTTGAATTCGTTCTAAAACTATTTCATGATTGTCTGCGGTTATGTGGCTAAAAACTATTGTGATCTTTAGTTTGGATCATTATAAATCAGTTTAGTTTTTTTAGTTTAGTTTCTTTAAAGTCCCTTTGTAAAGCAGCGCAAGAGATATATTGGGACGGACTTCTTCATTTTGAACCAAGATCAGATGACGAGGACGACACCTGGACTTTCTACACCACACCACACAACCGGGAGGACGTTTGGCCTGACAGATTTAACGTGTAAGAGACACCCTTACACGAGGTTTCTTCGGATGAATCAAGTCAGGAACCTAAAATCCTTCCGTTCCGAAGCTCGGACATTGCCTTTAGGCCAACGCGGTCACTATTAGGTCGTCTAACTAATTTCCAACCCGTCCCTAAGGCGCACGGGTTAATCACGAAATACTGAATGACGGGACCGCCGTTACAGCAACACTGGCGGGAAATGTGGTTGAATCCTAAGGGCCATCACCGACCACAGTGAATTGAAAGAAATTGAAGTTAAAGACAAATTTTAGCTCAAAAATGTGTGAACCTGGATTATAGATCAGGCTTTTCTTTTCCTTGAAAAAATAAACTATTTTGGAAAAAGAAAACTTTAATCTAAGAGAAACAACAATAAAAAAGAATTCGCCAATGTGGTCGATAAACAGTGTTTTTATCGTAGTTGAATACCTTAAATCTGTATAACAAATTATTAATCTAGATATCCTTGCGTTTAAGTTGTTGTATAAATTCACATTTGTATAGACCGTTTGCTTCTTAACGGATTCAGCTCAAAATTTGATAGTGATTTGCAAATTTGGTGCGCGGGCATCATACCAAATTGGTGGGTGGTGGTGTGTCTAATGCCACTTGGTCACGCCAAGCCCGAATGAGCGGAGATGTTTCGAATTAAGGCAGCAGTGTGCACATTTCTTTGTCAACGAGCATCGTTAATGGGAAAGTACGACTTTGCTCGAACACACAAGACACAACCCTTTTCATGGGAAGGTCGAATTCACTCATCCCTCCGCAAGTCAGAATTTCGATCCAAATCAGACAGAGACCAACTCATCCCTGATTCAGTACCCCCAGAGGTGTAATTTGTTATGTTAATTTGGAGGACTTTGCAGTCACGACCTATTTAACGTGCCCAAACTGCCAATAACCACCTCTGTGGTCTTTGGCCGAGACGAGGAAAGAACTCACTACCTTTCGGTTGTAAGACTGCTGCTCTACCAACCAGGCTACAGCATACCAAATTTCATCCATCTAGCCCAAAGATATTTGGAGTTATCTTTGTCAAAAACAAACAGACGTAAATTTTCTTAACATGTCTTTTGCGAACTCAATGTATGTTTAAAACATGGAAATGCATTAAAATCTCGAGTTCGTACTTTTTGACTATTACAACACGCATGTTAGACTTAGAATACCGGAAAATAAAAACAGATGTTTGAGCATACAAATAAAGAACAATATTTGACATTTGAACAACTTTTCAGACTATTTCGAAAGTTGAATGCAAACTTTTAATATTGCACCAGGAATACGAAAACGCATTCATTTCCCGTGCAGACGTGATAAGAAGCATAGATTCACAAACTTCTTTTGGAAAGTACATTTTAGAATTTTTCTTTTCTAGTATTGTTCGAACATTACATGTGACAGCTTGATTAAATTCAAAAATGTTAAGGAAGTGAACACGAGTTTAGATAATACATTTATTTAAGCGTGTTTTTTGTTATTTTAAAAGCTAATGTCATCTACAAATAAGTATTGAAAAGAAGATTACATGAATGCAAAAGAATGACATTTGTTTTGATAATATAATTTCCGGAGTTAAAGCTTCTATATTCAAAATGCTGCTGACTGATTCCATGTAAAGAAAGGCACATTTTTTTAATTTCAAATCCTCTTTTAAATTTTTTAATTTTTAAACTAAATTGTATTGAAAATTCAATTTTGGCGCTCCCTTCTTAAGTATTTTGTACTTAAACAACCTTTCCGAATTCAACTGTACAGTAGGAGCGTTAAATTTACATTTATTTTGAATTTGAATGCTACAGCAAATTCAAAGAATTGAAAAGGGCATAAAAGTTTACATAAATTAATATAAAAGTTTTGAAAGAATTAAAAACAGTTAATTAACCACTTACAAAATAATGACTTAATGAACAGTAGAATTATTGTCCCAGTTCAGTAGAAACAGTAGTCAATTACAGTAAAATTATTAATGTGTGTTTGGTTTAATTTTATACAAATGTTCAGTCGTTTGATTTTTAATCTTCAATCTCAGAATTAAAAATGTGTTTTAAGCATTTTTATAAGATTTTGACCACGAAAAATTGTAGCTAAACGATTGTATATGTTTTTTTTAAATCTCTAATATTGAGTGTTTTTAAAAATGTGTAAATAATTTTTAATAGATTTTTTGTGTCTTCTATACTGGCTGATTCGTTTGAACGAAGTGCGCAGTGCTTAAATCATTGTGGTGAAATCATTTCTTCCAAAGCAATAGTGCAAATTGCAATTAATACTATTTTCCACTTTGTGTTCAGCTATTTGCTGTTGTTACTTATGGCCCTTGCTATAGAAGAATCTTCTGACGCATTCAGCTAGTAGTTTAAGCCAAATTTTAGCACCTTCTTTTTCTCTCACGCCATCCGAAGTCAAGACTACGTCTTAGTTGTATACGTCACCTGTTTTCACTAGGAGGATTTCATTAAATTATTAACAGGTCGTAATTTAGACCTGAATCAGAGAACCATGACATCTGAACTAGTACCTCGAGTGGTATTACTCTCAAAAGGGAAGTGTTTGTAACCACGACAGATTTTTACGTTCGCCAATCACCACATTTGTGGAGATTCTTCGGCCGGCGGAGTTCAATATCAAAAACCGAGGTATGCGAGCTGAATGCTCTACCGACCTGTTTTATTTTCCCGGTTACATTTACTTTCTTGATTCCAAATGTACGAATCAAGTTTGATATATCTAGATATATATATTAATATTTTTTATTTATTATATTTTAGATTTATACGTATATCAGTTACCATTTACACGGAGAGTCTTCAGACAACTGAGGAACTGGTGATGAGAATCCGATGGGCACCAACCAAGCTATCTCGGCTCCTACGCTATTCGTGCGTACGATATATCGCTTAGCACGATGTAAAAGGAAATGAAGAATTTTCGTTCTTACTGTTCCGACCTATCTCCTATAGCTTTCATGACAATGTCATCAGTTTTTGTATACTGACACCAAGTCATTCGAATGGGTTCATCGCGTACAGCATGAATCCTTTTTATACACGCAAACACCAGTTTTATTACTGTAGCTACATCCGTTCACGGAATCAGTGGGTTGTCTAATTTATATATTTAATATCTTGTATCAAAGAAATCCCTTAATTTTCTAGTTATCAAGGTGCTCTCCAGTTGAAAGCGAAAATCCATTTTAGATGCAACATGGCATACAACTAAAAGGAATTACAAATATGTCATAAAATAAAGGAACAAAAATATTTGAGTACTGTAGACGTAATTATCAGAGAAAAAAATCCATTCATCTAAAGGATTCTGGAATTTTTGATTTTTAATATCAAATGGTCAACTGATAAAATCAATTTATTTGAAATATTTGAAAATTTGTAGGGAAAAAAATGACAAAAAATGAGTTTTAATTAAATTGTTATGACAAAATTATTTGTTTCTTTACGTAAAATGTATAAAATTATGCATTCAGAGCATTTAAAATTAAATCTTTTTAAGAGGGAAACGATAGAGTTAAAATTATCGAATACTTTAGTAATAATGTTTTTTCTGTTAATAAAATTCTATATTTCACAATGAACATTTAAAACGATATCTTTAATTTATTTTTAACAAAACATTTCAAAAATTTGGGATGAAAAGCATTTTTTTTAAAAACTAAAACAAGAAAATTACCTAAAAAAAGATATCAGATATTTTACTAAAAGAATAAATACAAATTAGTTAATACTGAAATACGTTTCAAATGTTTATATTTGAAAATCCTTTTGCATCTTCAATAATAATTTGCTTAATTTTAAGCAGAGTGTATTAAGGTTTCCCTCAAGTACTATACAAGACAATACATTCCTTTTTATTTTCTCGCTTTTAATAAAAAATTAGCTGTTCAAATTTTCACAGAGAGGAAGAAAAATGCAGTAAATTGATTTTTGGATATAAAAGGATAAATTTACAGATAATATTTTGTTGTTGTTGCTACTTGTGCAAACATCGATGACTAATCTGTCAGCGATTTATGCCAAGTAGGCGCAGTAACTTCTGATGGTATTGAATCCCTGAGCACTCGAGAGTAAAAGAGTTACTTCTAGCTGCACTGGAGATGACCCTCTCACACTCCCCTGCACAATCCCTTTTTACGAAGGGGCTCTTTCACGCATGCCACAGATGGATCACATAGCAAAGAGCAGCCCTGCTCCTATAAGGACTCAAACCCGAGATGTCCATATCATGAGGAAGACGTATTACCTTTAGACTAGGATGCCAGCTACGGCGCATTATGAGGTAAGTTATATAACTGACTCTCCAACCCTCCCGAAGGCATGGACAAAGAAAGCTGAATGACCGGAAAGGAGTTCTAATGGCACTCACTGGACACGGTACAACCCTCCAAGTGCGAAGTAAGTCGCATCATCGATGAAAGGAGCCATATCCCACACCTTTTTGTGTATCAACCAGGCTGACAATACCCAACCACTAAGTGATTAACATAAGTCATACAACTGACCTCTGGCCCTCCCGAAGGCACACGGATTAACCAAGTAAAACTGAATGACCAGACCACCACAAAAGCAACATTGACGGGAACTGAGATAGATTTCTAATGGTCATCACCGGACACGGTACAATCCTTCCCGTAGGAAATGCGCCCTCCTACCTATTATTGTACCCACCGGGTTGGGAATATCCAACCATCACACTGGAAGCATCTCATCCTCAATTATGACGTACCCCCCAGGGGTCTGTAGAGATATGAAAAATGAAATTTTTGAACTCCATACTGTTTCACTAACCACATAAATTAGAAAGAACTTGAGTATCGATCGCATTGAAATTCTACACAAAAGAAAAAAAAACTAAGTGTAATAATTGTACATGCCAGACAGAGTTATCCCCAGAATTCCTACAATTCACGTGCACTTTCCGCGTCCTCAGTCCTTTATATTAATCATGGATTCTACATCCACTCAACTGTTTCTTCACTCTTCACATTATTTTTAGAACAGCCGGAACAGTTCCGTGGTTGTTAGAGACATGTCACTAAGTAACAGAATTTAATTTGGATAAAATAATGCATACATAACTATTGCCAGGTTCTCAAAAGAATGTATAGTCAAAAAAATTATGATATGGCATGAAAAGAAATCCCTTCGTTATTTCTAACGTATCGCTACAATGGAGACACAACTGACACTAGAATCATAAATACAAGATAACATTAAAATCTTCTCCATTGCATTCCTGTGCAATGCGTCTCGATACATATTTTAATGGATGTTAAATAGATACCAGCTCAAACCCTCCTCGTAGGTAGTACGTCTGCCCATCGATGGGAGGGTCAGACCCACGCTTATTATTGTACCCAGCGGGTTGACAAGATCCAAACACAATGCCAGAAGCATCTCACCCTCATTTCGAGGTGCCCCCGGGGAAATCATTTTTAGAAAAAAGAACATTTATTTTCCATGTTCATCATTAAAGACTGCAACTTTTTCTAATTTTTTCCAAGATAATTCCCAAAATCCATCATTTTTAACCTTTTGTTTGTCTTGTTTCCCCTTTACTTCTTTGCATTTTTGTTTCAAAGAAAAAAGAAAAGATTGTTTGAACAAATGAACAAAACATACATTAAAGTTTATTCAAAATTAAATTGTAATGATATAAAACATTACCGAATTTATTTTTCCGAATTTCTCAGTAATTAAAAGGACTTTTTTCGCACTATTTTCTTCCAAAACTACCACATATATCATTGAATCCTTGAAAATCCACCCTCTTTTTTTTAAAAAAAAAAAGATTTGAAATAAATACCAAATAGTAACAATCTACCAAATAACACATTTGGAAAACCTTATGTAAAATAAAAGAAATGGAGAAATCCAAGTAATATACATGCGAACTCTCACTCCAAAAAGAATAAAGAATGCTCCGAGAAGTGGATTTCAGTGCAAACAACTTCTTGAAAAACAAAATAGGGTTTCACTGCAGAAATCATAAAATATGCATTACAGCTCGTGAATTCAGAATATTGGACAAGTAGCTACACAAAAAATGGGACCTGAACCTTCTGCTGGCATCAAAATTCTGGGATTGGAAGTTGAATCATTTTAGGAATCTGAGTGGGCTGCATTTCTATGTTATACACACATATATATATTTTTTCTGTAAAAAAAATAATATCATGGTTGTAATATCCAGCGTTGAGTATTAGCTCTATAAAAACGTGTTTCTAGGCAACAGCATTTCTTATTTTTTTTATTTTCCTTTACGTGATCTTTTACTTCATAAACTATTACTTAGATTTAAAAAAAAAATTCTGAATATATATATATATATTCCTCTCACAAATTCAACTTTCCCAGTTTTATTTATGTCATTCGTATTTGTCATGTATTCGTGAAAAGCATTTTTTTTTTTTTCGTTTGAGTTGCTGATATTTAAAAATTTATTTGCTAGAGGTTTAATATCTACTGTGCTTTGTCTTCCCTTTCTATGAAATTAGATAAATCTTCTATTAAATGAATTTACTATTTCACTGATTCAATTAAGAGTTTATAAAATTTTATAGTTAATGCAGGATTTATTCTAGAATGTTTGAATGATTTAATTTTGGCCTATAAGTTTAAAAAGCGGAAATACGGAAACATTCTTACTTCCATGCCTGTTGGAAGTAAGAATGTTTCCAGAATTTTTTCCTGCTACAGTAAGTTTTTCAAAGCTTTAGTATATCTTTTTAACAAGAAATTTTAAGATGGACTCATTTCTTTGAACATTTAAGCATGGATTTTCCCATTCCACAACTCATCTTAATTTATATAATTTATTTCTGAAATTATACTTAAGTTTTTTACGTTGAGTTGAAAAAACTATTAATCCTTGGCACTCCGAAAAGTAATTCGATGCATGAATATCTGCCAAATAAGAGGACTTGTTTAATGCTCCGAAAAATTAATATATTTGAATTATTTAAAGGTGAATCTTCCCTGAAAATTAATATACATATTTTTACTACTCTTAAGTGCTTTTACCAGTTGAAAATTAAGAGAATAATAAATAAAACGAAAAATGATGCAATATCTTGAATGGTGCCTGAGAGTGTGTGTGTGGGGGGGGGGGCTCAGGGTTAAGAGATGATTCCCTTAAATTTTAAGAATTGTCTTAATCATTAACTATTTAACTGAATAATTTAGTAAATATAATTGTGTAAAGATCTTGATAATTTAATGTATTTCCAAAAGAAAAGGAACTCCTTTTATCATTTAAGAACATGATATTGTTTTCGTTTCAGGTCGCTTTGAAAGCAACGAATTTGCTATTTATCCTTTTATATTTTTATTTTGGAGTCGGCTTTCTCAATATAGTTTTTCCGTTATCTATCATCTGCAAATGTAATTTTATTTTGGAGTCGGCTTTCACAATATAGTTTTTCCGTTATCTATCATCTGCAAATGTAGTTTTATTTATTAGTCGGCTTTCACAATACAGGGTGTCTATAAAAGAACTCCGGGGTTTTGAGGCAAAATATTTTAATGAAATAAAAAACATACATACATGTTTTATGCATGACTGAAAAGCTTACATTTTCAAGTTTTTTTTAACACTTAGTAAAGTTCTATATGAGCCCCGTTAGTGGCACGGCAGACGTCTAAACGGTTTTCTACCTCTTCCCATGTCCTGGCGAGCATGTCTGGGGGGACGGTTGCCACACAATTGACTATTCGTTCCCTGAGATGTTGAACATCACGAATTTTCTCTGCATACACAAGATCAATTTTATCTAGCATTGAAACACCAAAGTCGTATCTCTTAACCTTGTCTGCTGGTTTGATGTGGTGTACAAGTTGAATCTTGTAAGCAGTTAAACGTAGTCTTTTATGAAGTACCTTACCGACAGTTGATCTTGGTAACCCCAACTCCAGGCTGAGTCTTGTCAACGATTTCTTAGGGCTTCGAAGGCATGAAGCTAGGATTCTGTCCACTTTCTCTTGAGACACACTCTGCCTACCCGACGACTTTTGCTTCAAAACACTTCCTGTTTCCTTAAATGCACTGAACCATTGACGAATGGTTTTGTCAGAAGGCGGGTTAACACCATAGTTACGTCGAAAGTTTCTTTGTACAGTAACTACAGACTTCGTTTCTATGAGCCAAATAACACATTGAGCCTTTTGTTGCGGAGTCACCATCATTTCAAGGTCAACGCCCTGCAGCGCCGCCAACAGTTGATACAAACATTCCCAATTCGTATGAGTAGAACTTTTTGAGCTACTCTTTTCAGAAAAATCGACTAAATTTTGCTATCTTTTATAGTTAGTGAGATATGAATTTTTAAAACCCCGGAGTTCTTTTATAGACACCCTGTATAGTTTTTCCACTATCTATCATCTGCAAATGTAATTTTATTTTGGAGTCGGCTTTCACAATATAGTTTTTCCGTTATCTATCATCTGCAAATTTAGTTTTGGAGTCGGCTTCCATTGTAAAGATTTTGAATTATCTCTCGACTGCTTTTGTAATATTTCCCATGGAAATCAGTGTTATTACCTAACTAATGCAACATTATATATATATATATATATATATATATATATATATATATATATATATATACATACACCAAGCAAGTTAAAATATCGTTTGTTTAACCGATAAAGATTGTTGTTTCAGGTTAAATCGAACTAATTACAATAGGGTTATTAGAAAATAATGCAGAAGGTTGTCACGTTTGCCGATTTACTGCCAATTATAGTTACAGCTAGATTTTTAAAATATTCATTCTCAATTCTTACGAATTGTCTTAATTAATTTAAATCACTAAATAGTTTCAGCCTGTTTGAGACTATGAGATTACGCTCACGTCTATATATAGAAAAATGTTGGGTTCTTTTTCCTTTTCATATATATATATATGTGTGTGTGTGTGTGTGTGTGTGTGTGTGTGTGTGTGTGTTTGTGTGTGTGTGTGTGTGTATAAAATCTTAAATTAATTAAGATAAATAAAATATAATATTGTGACATGATGACTTGAAATTTGAGGGCTTTCATTCATTTATATCTGCGTAGAAGAACGAATTTTTTTATTTGCTTCATTTCAAAATAAGAATATCTATTTTAATCAAATTTTTTCTTCCCGGAAGAAGCTTTTGCATTTCAGCCTCTTACACCCAGACATGAATTATTCATTTGGAATCGAGCTTTTTCTTTCTCATCATTTTGAGGTTTCGAAAAATTCAAATTTTGTACCGAAAAGCAAGAAGACTTTTCATTCATTCATATTGGAAAAAGTTTCTGTGAATGAGTTATTTCTTTGTTGAAATATTTATTTGAAATATATAATAATAAAGAAACATTTCATAATATTTTTGCTATTTTAAGAAATTCGTAATATTTTACAAATATATTTGGAATTTCGTCTTCATTTAGTTTAATTTTCACTACGACTGGATTAAAAATTTTAAGTTTGTTCCAATCTTATAGATTCACATTTTTATTAACTTATGTTCTTATTTTTATTAACCAATATCTATTCTTATTTTTATTCATTAAAAATCTTTTCTGAAATTTTATAGATATCTGTTTTATTTCATAAATGTTTTTTTAAAATTTTTTTTAACTTTCTCTTATACATAGTATAGATTAATTTGAAATCGATTTCGAACGATTGAGTTTCTGATTCGAAAAAAACATTTCTGAAAAATATTTCTCTGCTTTTGACAAAGATAATTTAAAAACATTTTCAGCTAGACTGATAAAATATGGTTAAAACTAAACATGCTTAAAATCAAATTTGTAAACTTCTATCAGAATGTGAGCAAAATTCGTATGGTTGAATGTCAAACTGAATTTCGGACATAATTTGACTAAATTAGCAAAACGGAGAGAGCTAGATAGATAAGATTCGGCAAAAAATTTGTATTCTATGATGTAGACACTTGTCGAAATTCGAGCCAAAACAAGCAAACAGTTGACTATCTGTTGTTCTACACTTTCAGAAACAAGTAAGGGCGCAGTTATTCCAAAAAGATGCGACTTGAGTCATTCTTTTTAAAAATGTCTATTTGTGACAAAGATAATTACATCTGTCAGCTAGACGGTTGGAATTTTGTGTATGATGTATACACCTATTTTGCGAATTCCTATCAAATTTTGAGAAAATTCCACTCAGAAGTCTATTCGTTCGGGTCATTGAATATAATTTCACACTATTACTACAAAACGAACTAGAATGATAAAATCCGATACGCAGATTTAAATTACATAATTTAGACAACTTTCCAATTTTAAACAAAAACGAACAAGGAATCGACCGTCTGTTTGTGTTGACTTAAATATATCAATTTTCGTAAGAAATTTTGTGACTATAAATTAAGAGTTTGTGTCAAACTTCTGTTTCTATCGATTGGGGAAAAGAATAAAACTCTCTAGAACAAAAATTCGATATTCGGTTACAATTAACCGCATTCCAGGAATTAAACGTCAAATAACATGCCAAGGATGATACGATAGATTCAGTAAGAATATTACATTCATGTCAAGAGCTAATATATTTCTTATCTATTGTATGTCAATGCATTTTTTGTGTGGTATTTTCGAGATACTGTCTTGATAGCAAAGTCTACTCCGTCCTAGCCGTGGCCATAAGGAGTAAACAACATGTAAACATAAAGCACTCATCCTTCTTTTCCAGGTGACCTACCGGCGCCAGAAGTCGGTAACCTACGCTTTCACAAAACCCCCTTCAGAGATATATAATATCGTCTGTAGTACATACTTGACTACAAATAAATCTCCCAAATGCTCAATTCTGACCATCGATATTCAGCTCCCCACTCTCCCTTCCTTACACAAATCGTTTCTTTTTCAAAAGTACAGAGTTACATTAATACTGGTACATCAAATGACACTTTTCACACAACTGAATCAATAAGTATCGCAAATAAAAAGAAAAAAGTTATATTTAAGCAAAGTCCAAAGCAAGGTACTATTATCCCTAGAGGTCCATGATTAATAAACAATGCTTTTATCTTTTAGCTAAGCATTCATCGGAATCGAGTTATTGAACTGCTGGTCTGCGATGGATTGAATCGTAACGCCAATGTAATGATTAAATTTTGCAAAGGATGGAACCTGCGACATTTGGGATCTCTTCCACGTAATATAACCATCAGACAAAAGTGACTACCAATGTACAGTGGCTGTTACTGGCTTGTTAAGATACTCCCACAATATAATCCCCCACCAGTGAGTCTGCAAAAAGAACAACGACTTTATAACGCCAAGTGTTATGGCGAGAATGAACATGTTTTGGTAGCTTCAAGTGTTATGCCGAGCGAATAATGGGTGTGGTTGAGTCAAGCGTTATGGCATGTTCATAGTCAGATGCCACCAATATGGCGGATTTATTGGATCGGAATAGAAATTGGAACCTTTTGGTTGGTAGCAGCGTAACATAGCTATTAGATATAAGTGATCACCAATGTCCATTGAATGTTACTGGCATATCAAGATATCGCTATTCAACTAGTCAGCCATTCAACCATTTGATTAAAATTTTATAAATTTTATTCAGATTCGCATTTATTATAAAATCCTGTATCACATGATTGACCATCCTGATGATAAAAAATTACTCCGAATTTCTAAATTTTAAATATATAACATACTTTTTAAATATAGTAGAAAAACGCGCAAACAAAATATAGTAAAGAATATTTTTCATTTGGTGTAGCCAAATAAGTTGCATTTCCTCAAAACCGCGAATTCTCGAACTTATTGATGTCTATAATGTTATGACATATAGATTGCTATATTGCCGCATAAAGAAAGTTCTCCACGAGCTCAGTGGTCGAATGGTCAATGCACGCCATCCAAACCCACAGTTTGTGGGTTCGATGCTCGACATGGGAGTTATAACCAAAGTTTGAATTTTTAGCCTACTTCCTTAGTTATTGTTTCCTTATGTTTTTTAATATTCTAGAACTTTCTTTGTTATGTAAATTAATAGTTTCTGGGATATTCTGTTCGTGTATAAAAGTTGATACCCACAATTCGTGGGCAATTTCTCGACCTTGTAAAGTTGCAAGTCGCTCCTTTTCTTCAATAATCTGGTTGGTTAGTTAAAAGCTGACGGTGTGTTTATTTAAACCTTCGTGAACAAATGAAATCTATGAAAATTATATTTCATGGAAAAACGCGGAAACAAAATATAGTATAGAAAAATAAGTAAAAGTATAGTAAAGATTTAGAGTAGCTTAATAAGTTGCATATCCTCAAAATCTCGAACTTTTTGATGAATATAGTGTTGTGACATAAAAAAATATAAAGGAGAAACTTATAATGGGAAATAATGAAAACTGAAATATATAATTAGAGCAGTCATAGCTTGAATCTAAACTAGCGTACTAACATTATCATATTCATACACATATAATTTATAAGAAATCTAACGTACTATGTTTATCAAGATTCCAAGCATATAAATTATCATACGAAGTCATTATAATATTAAATATGATAATAAAACTTGAATACTGCCTCCTCAATGAAACTCTGATAACGGTATCAGTTTAATGAGGAGTGATGGTTACGATTTTGATAAAGACTCTTTTCCTTTGAGAGAGACATTGGAAATTCCGGAGCCATTTTAATTAAACAGAGGACCAATTAATTCGATTGGAGGAATGACTGTCTCATCCAATCGTCCATTCAAGAGCGGGAAATAAATTGATGACGTCACGAGGACAGATTCCTCATCACGTTGGTGTACCGAAGATCTGAACAATGAAGGAATAAAAAGACTGCAAAAATTAATTGATGATTATAGTTTAGTACCAAGTACACACGCACACACACTCAAATTCACACAAACACAAACACACACTCTCTCTCCCCCCCCATATATATATATATATATATATATATATATATATATATATATATATA
>JAPMOQ010010288.1:2794386-2863901 GCA_026543055.1 Argiope trifasciata
TATATATATATATATATATATATATATATATATATATATATATATATTCAATCTTTTGTTATAATATTCACTCATTATTATTAACATGTGTACAAAGAAGTATTAGATATTTTTAAGACATAATTTTACTTGAAATATGCTCTTTTGGAAGGGCTAGAATAATATTAATGTCTCCGATCTAATTGTTCCAGATTGCAATGAATGTTGCAACAAAAAATATTATATATTTTGAAGAATGCTTAAGGAATTTTTTTAAAAAACTATTATGTGAGCTATTTTTTAAATGTAAACTTATTTGAGATTTTATTTCAGAGCAATCGGATCTTTTTTTTATCCACATTGCGTACGGAGATTCAAATTAGACGCACTCACTAAAATTGGAATTGAAACACGTAATAATCCGCGGATAAAAAATATAAAATAAACTTAAAATAAAAAGAAGGTGAAGAAAATATTAACAATCAACTTCGATTTGCCAAATGAGAAAAGGATACAATGAATCAGCATAATTATAAAAATATATGAAAGACCACGCATCGTTAGGTAGGTGTCTTTTATTGTTTTTGTAAAATTGTGTTTTTTTCTTAGAAAATATTTAAATTATAATAACATACCAATTGCGTATAAATACTTTCGAGCCGCAACTACATGTGAGTAATTGGACGTTTAAAAAATAAAAAATCTCGAATATACTTAGTTTATCGAAAGGCGCATGATATATCGAAATATATATAGCGCATATCGAAAGGAGCTAACTGTTATACGATGTTAATGGAATGAATCTGCGATATTACGGCATTCCTTTTACAATTTATCTATCATAATTTTAATTTTTTAATATATAATCAGTTTTACCATGGTGATGTTGATTCCGAAACGTCGCTATATCACATTGTGAGCATAAAAGTAGATAGAAAAATATTCTGATAGTTATAAAAGAACTTATTTCTGTGTGTGGGGGGGAAAGAGGGCACATTTGTTTTTTGTTTTTTCACTAAAGACACCTACATAGATAAACTGAAAATACAAAGATGTTGAATTAAAATACATAATCAAAAAGAAAGCAAACACCAGGCTCGAATTGATAACACACATTGATGATGATGTCTTGTCCGTGTTTCCACGGAAAAGGGTGCAGTAACTTCGGAGGGTAAAGAGCCTGACACACAGAGGGCAGAAGTCGTAGCTCATATGAAGATTATACACACATTCGCTTGCACAACCGCTTTTTACAGGGGGGCATGTTCTTGCGCCTTACAGATACAAAACAGATAAAACAACCATACCCGAACCCGGGAATCCCAGATCTCGGGAAAGGTGCACTATCCCTATACTAGGACGCGATACACATTCTTATTGCTATATACACATTTAGAATTTCTTTCCTATGGTGTTCATCATGGCTTAAGGTATCCGACTACGTTCGAAGGAACATTTATGAAAAAATTTAATTAAAATAAACTATTTAAAACTACGGTTTTTAAATGTATTGTTAATTATGATTCAAATATTTTAAATACAACAAAAATATTTAAAAATATAATATATTTTGAAAAACAGGAAAATTTATAGTAAATTTTAATAAAATTTGACCAAAATTGTCAACATTCTACACAAAATGGTGATGTAGCCATCCTATTTTTCATGTACACAAGTTATAGGGCACAATGATGAATGAAATGAACGAAATTCTAAGTAAAGTCTTTGGATGCAAAGAAGATGCGGGTAAAAATAGAAGTATCTATGCATTTTTTCCATAAATTTGAAGCTTAATTTTTTTAGAAACATTCATAAATGAAAAAGTATTTCCCCAGCAGTAAAAAGTTTATGTTCATTTCATTGCTTATATTATTTCAAACTACCGCTGAATTTTTTTTTGTGAATACCTCTGTTAATTCCTGAGATATCATGTTAACGGTGAAGAATTTTTTTGAACATTAAAATTTTCAGAAAACTGAAGTTTCAGAAAAATTTTAGCTGAATAAATATGCGATCCTGGATAATAGGTCAGGTATTCCTTTTTCTAAAAAAAGATTTTTTTTGAAATGAGGAAAGCCTGAACTACAAGAAATATCAATTTTAAAAATTTCGTCAATTTTATGTCAAATTAATATCAATTTTAAAATTAAAAAACTTAAGAGTTTTAATATTTTTTCCATGTCTAATGCTATTAAAGCTTCATTTTCATAATTAAATATTGGAAAAAGATTTATTTTATACTAGCCTTTAACCTAGTAAATGTTGATTACTCAATGTTGATAAGTAAATAAGTAAACGAGTAAAAGTTGATAAGTAAACGAGTTTCAAAATTGTGAAAATGGGATTTTGTGATCGATTTTATTCTCACTTCCTCATGTATTAGAGTTGAATTGTTTACTGTTATATGTTTTCAACAGAAACGTGTTATTCACATATTTGAGTGCTATCAGAATTTAATTATCAGGTAATGGATAAATTTGATTAAATCCATATTCGTAATATATATGTTAAATAACATACAAGGAGAAAATGGAGTAAATATTTAGTAACAAAATTTTTAAAAAAATCAAATGAAATCCTGAAGAAAACAGGATTAAGGAAGAATAAGTCATAAAACATATGAAAAAGAAAAACAGGAATTTAATTATTTTTTTCTTAATCGCTCGATACTGTAAATGTAAATACTTATTTGCAATCAAAATTAATTTTATAATTTAACGAACAATAAATGCGGAGATCACTCTGTTTTGAATGCGATGAGTATTATGCATATATATTATCACAAGCCTGTAATGTTGCTTTCCAGCATAATTAATTGAATCTCTGGGATGACCATTGACCATCAGGTCTTTTGTGCTGATCAGGTGCGGAGCCAGTAACTTCAGAGTTTGGCGACCATTTGGAGACTTATTAACCAATTTGGCGATTTTCACAACAAAAGGGGTAATGCTAAAAACATCGAGAATTTCAACAATCATCCTATAGAGGACAGTTTGGAGAATGGGGAATGTTTTGTCATTTTAATTCAAATTAGAATTCATATATTATTTGATATAATTAGACGTTATATTATTTCAACTTCTATTCTTTAATTAATTTGCTGTTTGAGAGCTTAAAAACTCAATAATACAACTCATCCATAGCAGTTGGATAGTAGGGTTAATGGAGTAATTACCGAGAATCTAATTTTCAAACATTTTACTCAGAAAGTTTATCCAATTCAATAGAATTTCCGTAAAGTCGTTTCACCCTTTTTGTTCAATGTTTGCTACCGCTTTCATTTTCAGCTTGAAGAGATTATCGAAATCTACTCTTTCTTTTCATTTAGACTTACCTTCGGTTCCACAGTCTCAGATCTGCCAATGAAATACAATACAACTTTCTTTAGAGGCAAAACAAATAAACTCCACTGCTCAGTCAATACGAAGGTATATAGGAAATATTCTATTTGGTATTTTTTTTTCTCTTCGTGGCAGACAGATGCGGAAAAGATATTGCATTTTCTCTCCGTAGGTATTTTTTATATATATATTCCAGAGCTTAGTGCGAAAGAAATCAAGATAAAATGCCAGAATCGAATAGAAATTTGTGAGCTATTTTTTGATATGTCTGCTTGTATTTAATCATTTCGCAGGTTTAGAAACAGAAAATACAATTAAAGTAAACAAACAAAAGGCAATTGAAAGATAATTCTCCAAATATAAAACAAGAAAAACGTCAATGATTAGCACAAATTCTTCTGAAATAGTAATTCTTTATAAATGAGAGCAAACAAGAGGATCAGAGATGCAACTTCATTAATCGAATGATAGAATTTCAGAAAAATAAACAAAATAAAGGAGCCTCAACAAATAAAAAATCAATGGGTGATCCAACAGTCAGGACGAACTTCAGACATTAATAATTCAAAAACGAATAAAGATAAAACGATGCAGTTATCACTAAATGGATGGAAAAGAAGCCTGGTTTTGTGTTGATACGGAACAAAAATAGTTCTGTCGGCAACCAACAGATGCCTCTATTGTTTTTTATTTCACCAAAAGATGATTTACAAATAAAATAAAAAATGTTGAGAACTTTCAAGTTGGTTTAATTACAATTAGCGAAATGCTCAATGTGCTGTTCAATGTTCAATTCAGATGAACAGCTGTGAGACGACTCACCACACCGTTCACAACATATAGTATCATTTCTTGTGTTTTGGCTTACACATTTGGGCAGATGGCATCTTTCAGCTCTACTGGTTGGTCATGGCACAATTTCGACAGAATTTTCACAACTACAAGTGATAGGGTGTCACATCAGGTGAGCTGAGAGACCATGCGTGATTAAAGTATCGACTGATAATGCGATATTCCTTAAATGTTGAACGTAGCAGGCATTACACAGGCCAAGTGCCAAACTCCTTGCCAATCAAAAGGGTGAAATTACTTGGCTAAGTTCATGAGCACGTGAAATCTGCCGGCCGTTAAATTTATTTGTGCTTAATTTGTAAATTTAAATATTAACTAAACGTGTGTAATTGTAAATGTAGTGTTTTGTGAAAGTGGTAGTTTATGAAATTCTTTTTTACATTGTTAGAGTCCGTTTTCGTTGCTCTGCTTTTACACTTCTAATTTCTTGAAGATCACAATTTCTTTTTTAGATTAGAAGATTATGCTTTCACATTATTTTTTACAGGTGAAAGTAAGAAGTAATTTTAAAATTTTAATCAGTCCATTCTCTTTGAAAACTATTTCTACTTATTACTGTAAATTACTTCTCTGGATTCTTTAGAAATAAAATATAAGATTAATAAAAATATTTAATAAAAATACTAGACACCGATGCAACAATCATGTCATGTCCTGCACCAAATGAAATTCTGTTTCGTTGTAATGAAATAATTTTATTGTTTAACTTTCTATAGCAATTATTATCAAATAAAAAAATTAATTCAGAAATTGAAGTTACTTTACAATAATAAAAAAATTTAGAAATTAATATTTCTAGTAATTTGAGTAGCATTAACAAATACATTTAATGACCGACATTTATTTTAGGAAAAAGAAACACCATTGAGTTTTAAAAAAGAATTATTGTTTTGAAAAAAAAATGCTGAGTCTTGTCCAAATATAATACTCGCATTTGAAGATTTTTGTTTTACTGTCACAACAATTATTTAATGTAGATGTTTTTCCGTAATTAATTAAATTTCAAATTAGTCAAAAATTAAATCCACGGGTTTTATAAACAATGTAATCAATATAAGCATTCGTTATAATATGAAATCTGCAAAGAGACATGCTGCTAACTAATAATAATATTCATGCATAAGGAAGTTTCTGTTTAGTTAAACATAATTGTCGCCAGTTAGCCAATTACTGATAAAGCTTAACAGCTTGCAAGTTGCGAACAAATTCAGTTTTCACCTAACAATGATGCCGAGTTTCTGCAATTTTAAATCTATTACATGTATAATTACTTCTGCGAAATACAGCAGGCGAATATTTCGAAACATATTTTAACACACTTTACATTTCTGAAGGCCGCTGTAATTGAATAATTCACTTCGAGCTAAATTTCTGTAACAATTAGATTCGAAGCACGTCATTTTCTGCACATCTAATTCTTAATTAGCTACTGTTTAAAATTTATAATATAACTAATGATTGCAATTTCCCCGTATTTCATCTTTTAACGCTTAAGCTCTATTCTGTTATGAATTTAAAAGAAATAATTATTTTACTGCTTTATGCTCATGAATTATCCTTTTATTAATTATATTGACCTGTATTCAGTGGGATCCAATTAGTTGTTCACACACTGAGGCACTATGGATAATGAGGCGACCGTCATTGTGCGCGAGACTTTATCTAATCAATAAACTGTTCGAAATTCATCAGCGTTGCAGGATGCTCTCCAATCATGTTTGCAATTGCTTGTATGAAAGATGCCACACGTCATTGCTGTTATATAAAACGTTTGAATATCAAAGTTGACACAAAGCAAAACATACAATTTTTCGCTTCATAGTTGTTAATATTAGCATATGACAATCATGCCATCAGGCAATAATAAAAATCTTACAGGAAAAGACGCTAATCTATCAAAATATAAATTTTTTGACAAAAGTTTCATAGACATTTTGACACTGTAGTGCATGTATGAGAAAAGTATTGAACATTTTTTGAGATCTCGTTTCCAAAACAAAATGTTTCGGAATTTAAGAATTTGGCCAGTTTTTAAAAATGCAGTTTTATTTTATTAATTTCGGAAGCCAATTTAAATATAGAATAAGTATTTGATAATCATACAATAATAAAAGAGAATGTTTGCGTGTGAAAGGACGGAAATTAGAAGTTTTCTAATAATGTTTTCGTGAGAGTACGTATGTGTTGGCTGTCTATTAAAATGTTTGAGCTAAATCTTCCAAATTTGATACAAGATCATTTTAGAGGATGAGATTATGCACCACACAGCGAAATTTAAGAAATTTTAACAAAAAAATAAGATAGCTTAGCGTTTCCGATTGATAGATTGGAAGCCTTATTCTTTGACAGTTCTTACAAATAATTATCTTTTTAATGTTGTTAATTTCCTTTGCTAGGTAATTTTTTGAATTTTAAAGATATATTTTCTTGCAGTTTTTTAATATTATTCTTCATTTTTGTCACGAAATTTAAACCGTCTTGTTGAGTCATCAAATATTTAATGACACGATTTTCTCCCATTGTAAAAAGCTTAGAAATCTGTTGCTATCTATTCGTATGAATAAAAAAGTGATTATTATACTTCAAAAGATAACTTTTTATTTGAAGATACATTATTCTGGTAATTAAACATTTTAATTTGTAGTGTGATTCCATGGGATTAAATTTCATAATGAATTTTCATTTTTATATTTAAAAAAACCCAGAAAAGTACAACTGTATTGTAACAAACACATCAAATTAAAGTACAATTTAAAAAAAATCAAGCATTCTATATGGTTTTCTTGTCAATAATAATTTGATTTAAAAATAATATTTCGAATAAAAAAAACTTGGTATTCGCATAAATATATGGAAGATAAAATCTACAAATATTTCAAGCATACCGGCTGGTCGTCAAAAGTGACTAATTTATAAAAAAATAAATGTTTTAGTTCAAATTATAGAAAATAAAAAACATAGACTATAAAGTTGTTTTTGGTCATCAGATGAGGCATAACTGATAATTTAGAAGACATAGCTAAACATAATTTTAACAATATCTCTGTTCTGATTGTCACAAATTAAATGACGAAAGCAATTAAAAAAGTCTCATGCAGATTTGTTGAGTGCTTAATAATAAAAAACACATTTTTAATTCACAAGAGAATCTCTATATACTTATGATAGAATCTTCTCTACTCACAATGCTTCTAACCTCTCATCAAAAATAATCACTAAATTCATATTGAAGCAAATAGAGATTCTCTATTAAAACAAAATACAGCATGTTTGTGTTGCATTGTTGATGAATGTTTGATCCAACATTTGTGTGCTCAAAATTAGTGATCAATTCGTGGAAAAAGTAGCTCCGGGTGTTGAATCCTTAATTATGTTATTGTATTTGTTCCTATCTTTAATTCATAAAATGTGATTTAAAAGTTCTTTATGAACCGGATTAAGGTATCCGACTACGTTTGAAGGAAAAAATTCTGAAAACTATGTTTTATAGAAGTATTATCAATAATAATACAAAATATTATAAATACAAAAAAAATCATTTGAAAATATAATATATTTTTAGAAAATGGAAAATTTGTAGTAAATTTTATTAAAATTTAACCATAACAGTTAACATTTTACAAATAACTGTAATGCTGCAATTCTTTGTACACAAGGTATAGAATATAATGACGAATAATATGAACCAAAATCCGAGAAGCATTTTGAAGTGCAAAGAAGTGATGGGTAAAAATATACGTATGAAAGGTTTTTTCCCGTAAATATATAACTTAATTTTTCTTAAAACAGATATAAATAAAAAACTATTTCACCAACAATAAAAATTTTGGTTTATGTCATTGCCTCATGTCATGTCATGGTTATTCATTAAAACACACGCAGAAATTTTTAAGCTAATACCTCTATTAATTTTTTCGATATAATTTTAATGGTGAAGAATTTTAAGTTTTAAGAAGAAAATAAGTAAGAGTAAGAAATTAAAGTTTTGAGAAAATTGAAGTTAAATCCATTTTAGTTATAAAATATGAGACCCTGGATGAAAGTTCAGATCTTTTTTTTTTTTTTTAGAAAAAGATAAAGTATTTTGGAAACAGGAAAGTCTGAAATACAAGAAATTATAATTTTAAAAAATCGACAATTTTGTCGATAAACAGTGTTTTCAACTTAGCCAGATACCTTAACTATTGCAAAATGACCCTTCTTGGGCAGCCGTGTGCCTACACAGATTTTTAGTAACTATTCGCGACTATCCTGAATGTAAAAGAGCGGCAAAACCTGGGCATCTCCCAATGCGAATGTTCAAATCTTGATATTAGAACACACACACACACACACAAAAAAAACACCCTTCAAGTTACTACGAAGTTAAAAACTCATTAAAAGCTTACTGTGAAGTTAAAAGGTGTCTTATTTGTCACTGAGTAGAAGTTTGAATTCTGTTTGGATCTGGTGGTTGTGGATGGGTCTAATGCCGATTGGTCATACCAAGCCCGAATAAGCGGAGCTCTTTCGAATTAAGGCAGACGTGTATGCCCTTCGTTGCTAACGAGCACCGTTAAGGGAAAAGGACGACTTTGCTTGAACACACACGACGCAACCCCTTTTTAGGGGGCTGTCGAACTCATTCATCCATCCCTAAGTTATAATTGAGATCCAACTCGGACACTGACTCATCCTTGATTCAGTACCCACCATAGGTATAATTTGTTATGTGAACTTAGAAGACTTTGCAGTCAAGACATATTTCATGTGCCCCAACTGTCATTAGCCAACACGGCGATCTTCGGCTGTGAAGAGGACAGAACTCGCAACCTTTCGGCTACGAGACTGACGCTCTACCAACCAGGATACCGCGGTGCCTGTTTGGATCTACATATCTGATAAGGACTAGTCAAAATCCCTATATACGATATTGCAATCAGACTTTTGACAATGGCTGCTGCAACAACATAGAACGCCAGGTTTTATTGTTTTGGTATAAAAGCGATCTTGATAAAATTCCGGTGAGCAAAAATGCCGTGGTGGCCTGGTGTTAAGGTCTCGGCTTCGGAATTGGAGGGTTTCATGTTCGATACCCGATTCCACCGAAGAACCGTCATGTGAGGGGGTCTCTTGCACTTTAAATCTTTCAGGCCTCCCACTGTTGTGGAGAAGGGGAAGCCAGCTCATTTGACGTCCTCGTCATCTGACCGTAGCTCAAAATGACGAGGTAAGTCCCAAAATACCCCTAGTATTGCGTTACAACTGGACGTTAATTTAACTAAACTAAATTATTGAGCAAAACTTTGAAATGGAAAAATTGCATTGAGTTAATCATTGGATGTTACCTTTCTCTTTTTGTTCCAAGAGGAAATATGTAGTATAATGTTTCCAGTTCAAAGAAACTACTATCCATTGAAAGACAATGCTCCAAAATGCCAGTTAGCCTACGTAGAGCTGATTACATTACATTAATCTGTGGGTTCTTCAGAAACTCTAGGTTGATAAATTATTGTTATATTTCCAATAATTGGCATTATTCGAAGCTTACATTAATTTTATTTGAGTTATAAAACTTTAAATATTCACTTTAGATAGGCATTTTTAGATAACATACTAAGCAGCAATGAATTACTCCCATATCATCAGATTTTAGATTGTAACTAGCCATTGCTTTTTTACATAACCACGCAAACAGTCTCGTTTCAGAAACGATCCAACACATAAAATCGGTTTAAAAACCCAATGTCTCCATATTTTATTTTATTTAACAATATTGCATACAGTGTGCCTTCCCCCCATGGTAATGAGTTTTTGAGATTTTTTTTTGCAAGAAAAAAGCATGTCCATGTTCATTTTTACACTATTGGCAAGTTTGATTACATTCGGTTCAGTAGTTTTACTTTTATGAGCATTTCAATGTGAAATTTTAATTATAATTATGCAGGTGTGTCAAAACTCTTGACCGTGGCTTTTATTCTTTAAATATTGATCATAGAAAATTTTTAAATTTCAAATCTGCGTGAAAAAAGGTGCAAAATGTTATAAAGTCAATTAAAATCTTAAAGGGATTAAAGTTTAAAAAATACGAATTTAAATTTTTATACGGACATTGTAGAAAACAAAATCCGCAGAGATTAAAATGTAACCATCATTTTAAACTGGCTAATGATTTAAATTAATTAAGGCAATTCGAAAGAATTCTGAGTAGGAATAATTTAAAAATCAAGTTATAACTTTAGGTGGCGATAAATCACCAAATTTGACAACGTTCTGCATTATTCTCTATTAACCCTAAAAGCAAAAAACTGATGTCTAAAAAGCGATAAGTTGCCAATCTGTTGTCTACTTATTTTGAGTGATCAATAATTTGTTTCCTACGTATTTTGAGGCTTCAATAGTTTAAAACCAAAAAAAAAAATCATGCTCTCACATGATAATAAATAAAATTAGTTAATACTATTAAAAAATGCACCTCGGTCCCAAATAATAAGAAAAAGAACTTTTTCATCATTACAGAAAAACGCGTAATTAAATTTAAATAAAACAATTGACTACATAAAAACAATAGATTGAATAGTAGAATACTATGAGATTCATCCTGAATTCAGCCTCCAAAGCTTCTGTTACTGTTATGTCTGAGATTCTTACTATTTGTTTTTACTGCTGACTTGGAGACAATTGTCTGACTCCTGCCCTTGAATACTGATAGGTCATAAAATGAATAGCGATCGATCTGCTTGTTATTCATTCAGTTCTTGGGAGTTTTCCAGGATTTACACTGGGAGATATTGGTGCCAAGGTTACACTTAAAATGAATTATATTTCTTATAGATGACAAACGAAAATAAAGCATTTTTGCCCATTTTAAAGAAAGTGCGTATCATTTTCTTTCGGGATGAAAAATATGGATGGTTATAATTGATATCGTTATAGACTATATTACATTATAATGATTGAATGCGTCAACAAGAAGCCAAATATTCCAATTTTGAGTTTGCTTTTGGAATTATAAGTTATTATCATTACTTAATGTACTTTGCAAGTCCTCTGACAGAAAGCTGTCAGCAATTTAAGCCTAAATTAGCATCCCTTTTTTTCAGTAGCGCCAATTAGAGCCAAAAGTACGACTTAGCTACTTCATGCTTCACATTCGCTTTCACAACTCCTTTTTACGGTGGGTGGGGGACATTGACACTACTTACAGATAGAACACAGAATAATAACCGAGCCTGAACCCTTGACCCCGCAATCACGGGGAAGATATGCTGATCCTATGGGAGGAATTATAAGTGAATCCCAAGAATAATTATCTGTACTTTTTGTTTCCTCATTTAATTTAAAATATGATAAGAAAAGCTATAAGCATACGTTTCTTTCCTAGCTGTTTAAATAATTTTGATCGAAATAGTTATTTATTTACAATTAAAGATATTTTTAATAACGTTACATAGAAATAAGCAAGATAATGGATTACTTTTAGTTGTTGTTGTTTTTTTAAAAAAAAATTAGAAAATTCATCTTGTAACTGCAATATTATAATCATAGTGTCACGCAGAAATAAACAAGATAATGGATCTAATATTTTTTTTTAATTTTTGGAAATGCCTCTAGGACTGTAATACCAGAATCATAATGCCATGTAAAAATAAACAGTATAATCGATCGAATATATATATTTTTATTTTTGAAAGTTCATCTAGGACAGTAATACTAGAATCTTAATGCCATGTAGAAATAAACAAGATAATGGATCAAATATATATTTTTTGTTTTTTTAAAATTCATCTAGGACTGCAATACCAGAATTATTATGTCATGTAGAAATAAACAGGATAATGGATCGAATATATTTTTTTAAGTTTTGAAAATTCATCAATTTACTGTGTAACAGTACGTTATGTACAAACAAGGAATTGGATAATGAATTGATTATAATTTCTATTTTAAAAAATACGTCTAAGTATCTAATACCAGTATCATAATACCATGTAGAAATGAAAAATATATTGAAATATCCAGTTAGTTTTTATTTCAGAAAATTCATCTAACGACTGTGGTACCAGAATCATAATGACATGAACAAATATGCCCGATAATGGATCACTTAAGGCTCTTGTTTTAGAAAAATCATTTAGAGATTCTAATGTCAATATCTTCATATCATGAAGAAATTAGCGTGATAGTAATTGAATATTTTTATTTTAGAATATTCGTCCGCTGACTATAATAATAAAATCATAATATCACATAAAGATAAATAGGATGATTGAGTTCTAATAGTTTTTAGTTTTAGAAGATTCATCTTGCAACTGTCATAGTAGATCACAATTTCAACTAGAAATAAGTAGGATAAAAAATTGCTCATGATTTTAATTTTACAAAATTCTTCGGGTGACTGCAATACCAATCTCATAATGTCACTTATGATGTAAAACTAATAAGAAGAATTAATTGCTTATAGTTTTTATTTTGGAAAAAATTATCTACAGGATGCAATTTATCTCTATCATAATGTACAAAGAAGAAAATTTGAAGTACAATGATTGATAAATAAAATAAATGTTAAACCAAATTATTAATTTAGTTTGACAGATGATTCCTATGCCATTTAATTCAGTTTCTTTTCATTAAAACTGCTATGAATTATTCAAATATATATATTCTTTGCTTACGAACAATATTTCGTTTCAGCACATATTAAATTTCTTCAAGATATACCACTAATTTTAAAATTTTAATTAATTTATTCTCTCATGAATTTAAAACTATCTCTCGTGGTGTAATGTAAATAAAAAATGTAAATGTTTTTCTTGCGCTTTCGGGATTTACGCGACAATTAAACATTTTATGTGCTTTTAAATATATGATTGAAATTTAATTGCTATTTAAATTTACGAACTAATTAAGGTGGATTAGATTTGTGCAAAATACGTTCCATAATCATTCCGAAATGTTAAAATTAGCTTAATTCCTGAGCAGCACGCGACAATTTAATTGTTGGCAACATATAGTTTGAGTTTAAAAGAGACCCCACAAAATTTTGCAGATAATTTTAACTTTTTATAAGAATTTAGACTATCGATGTACATCGACCAAATAGGATGCATACACTCTTGGGAGTTAAAAATGTGCATTTAGGAATTAATTTTCAAAAAAAGTTAGAATTTTAATTAACTAATTTATCTATGTGCTGCCATTTCCCCGTGATAATTTCTATAAATGCTATAGGGCAAAATCAAATGTTACACCATTCTAAAATTTAAAGAATTCTTCTTTTAAAGAGGCCAATTTGATAACAGTACAAATTTTTCCTCGATAATTATATTTTTTATTTAATTTAAGAATAAATTAAATAATTCGTTTGTTATAATTTTTAATTTAGTGAATTCACTTAGCTCCTGTAATACCATAATCATAATGTCACGTCAAGCAAAATAATGAATGGCTAATAAATTTTATTTTAGAAAATTCATCTAGTAGATCTTCTAGATTTTCTTTAATAGTTAAAAATGTGTATTTAAGGGTGGTTAAATGAGAAAATTAATTAAAATTTTAGTTATTTAATTTATCGACTTTTTGCCGTTTTTCCTAGATAACTTTCAAAGATATTACAGCATAAAATCAAATGCTACACTATAACAAAATTTTATCTTTCTAATGATGCCAATTTCATAATCATGAGAAATTTTTCTGAAATATTATAATTTTCACTTTATTTTAAGAATAAGCAATTATTTATAAAGCTTCAAGCAAAACTAAATTCATACTTTCATAACAAAGCTTATTTTCTAAATAAATCCAGATAATGACTTCAATACGTGTCGCCGAAATAGAAAACAAAATCTTAACGTCGCTGTCATTTTATGCCCACGGCTAAATATACTGACACGAACTTCAGAAAAGATAGACAGCCGAAAGGTTTTATTTTTATCTCTATTGTATCTACTTTGAACGTACTAATTAGCAGTTTTCCGTGGTTATTAGTTCACAGGCTTACCATTTTTAACTCCCCTTAAGTTATAACATTTTTGGAGGAATTAAAGATCTATAAATGCGTAAAATACTTATTTTACGACAGGAAGTAAAATTTATATTATTTCGCCAATAATTAGTTTTGTTATTATGGATGAAAATATCTTTAATTGCTGTTCTACCAGAACACAGCCGAAATTAAATGTAAAATATAACAAAAATTTAAAAGCCATGTTCCTCCATGTCAAGAAACACGTAAAAAATATTTTTTAATTTTCCGCATTTCCAACGTTTAATTCAATGTGTTTTTGTTAATCTTCCATTTTAAAGCAAAATTAAGGCGATTTTGTCTTGTACTTCGTAATTTTGTGCCACGGTCAGATGACGAAGACAGCATTAGAGTTGGAAACTCCTTTCCTATCTTCCACGTTCCACCAGCTGTGGTATGTTTGGAACCTATTAGAACTGGAAGACAGCATTATAGCTGGAAACTCCCTTTCCTATCTTTCACTTGCCACCAGCTGTTGGATATTTGGTCTCCTATTTCTGAAATAAGTAGCAAGATATTGCAAGTAGGTTACATCATTTGTTGAAAAAAATAAATTTATTAAAATGCCTTTTCAATTATGGTTTGAATAATGATAAATGCCTTGCTTGATGCTTGCACGTAATGTCTTGAAGGTCGTCTGTAATGTCAAATGAATGTCTTAAAGCTTGTCTGCAAGTTTTATCTTTGCAAGAGTGAAATGTAGCTAAATAGTATGGTTAAGATGAATAATATAAATCAGAGAAAAATTCTAAAGATCGATTCTTTAATTTTGTTTTTAAGCACTTTATGATAGATTTTTCCTGCAAATCATTTGTTTTTAAGAATTTTATGATAAAGTGTTCCTGCAAATTATCGATAAATTCTTCGTTACACTAAGGCAGGATAGTTCGCATGATTTTTTTGTTTCTTACAAAGGTACTAGCTTTCTTGGAATGACCAGTCTGAGACTCGTAATTTTGCGTCGATGATGGCTGAGATAATGTTTCTTTCTTAGTTTAGTAATATCAACGTCCGGTTATAAATCGATACAAGGACTATTTTGGGATGCGCCTTGTTTTATTTAGCCACATTCAGTTAACGAGAGAGACAACGAGTTGGAACCCTATCTCATATTTTCCTCATCACACCAGCAGGAGGATGTTTGGCTTCTTATTTCCAAAAGAAGCAGCTAAACATTACAAATAATTTATATCATTTGTTTCACAAATGAAAGTTATTAAAATGTCCTTCAGCCATGTCTTAGGTTACCTCTTGGTTTGTACATTTTTACAGGATGAGATCCAATTTTGGCAAAACTGTGCCAAATGTGTGGGTAAAATATCCAAAATTACATAAGAATAATGTAACAAGAATATAATCAAAATAAATTGTAAATATCAGCAGCCTAAGGGTTATTTTGCGTGAGTTGGAATCTCTATCATGTGACAAAGAAAATATTTCAGCCAGAACTACCAGTCTCCAAGTTTTCACACAACACCAGCGAGAGGTCGTTTGGCCCCAATGAATTTAACGTGCATAAGACTCGCTTACACAACGGTTCTTTGGAGCACTCAGATCTTGAACCTGAAACTCTACTGTTCCAAAGACGAAACCTTACCACCAGGGAACCACGGCATTCCCACATGACCATGATGTTAACTGAAATAATCACACAACCAAGAAATTTCCCAGAAAAATACAGCAATTCAAGATGTCTGATTAATTTCGTCAATAGAAGACTTGAGAAATGCATTTTTCTGTAATTATTGATTTTTATTTGTCGAAGATTGAAGCAGTTTTGAAATAGTACATTTTTCTTAAGAATTTCAAATGTTTCTATATCCAATAAAATTATTTTTTTATTCTATTCTATTCAACTTTTCTCTAAGAAAGATAGGAATTTAAAGTGAAATGAATATGAATTCTCATTTTTGCTAAATTTCTTAGAAACAGTATTGTTCTACTAGTTTAGAATTCAAATGGAATTAATATTTGCTTAAGAACTTCAAAGATCTCGAATTCATTTTTATATTATTTCTAGGATATCTCATATTCTTCTATTCATAATATTTTCATAGAAGTTGTTTGCTTCAATTAAAAAGTATATGGATATTTTTTATATCGATTCATATGCTTTGTTGAGAAGAACGTTAGAAGTGTTTAAAAAAATTATAATCGATTAGTATGGGAATCGCTTTATCGTTGATAATAGCATTCGTTTGAGAATCGTTTGCGAATGAGAAATCTTTCATCTTTCAATTAGTTTTTTTTCACAGAAAATGAATCAATTTTTGTTATTTGAAAAAAAATATAAAGCTCTTTTTATTCCAATTTAGTTGCTTTCAAACGAATAAAAAAAAAAACTTCACATAAAGAATTTACAATGAAGCAACGATAGCAAATTGCAAGTTATCATGAGAGAACATGCAGGCGTGTTTAATAGAAAAGTAGATGTCTTACTATTATAACTTGCAAATATTAGCAGCAAATTTCGGGTCATTATCTTGCTGCAGTTTAAATCTTGAAATTAATATACAAATTGCTTTAAATTTCAATTGATAATGTGAAAATGGACACATTTATTCATTGTATCATCAATAAAATGCAAGTACATTACAACAGTGTTTACCATTCTACCCCAAATTTGATTGCGTCTTCCATATTCGATAACAGGCTGTACATATTTATATGTATTGCTGTGTTTGGTTTCTGTCAAACTTTTTGCTTGCCATCCGATTTGAAAATGATATATTTGCTTTAATCAATAAAGATTATATTTTTCTGAAATACTTTTAGCTGCTTTACATACATTTTAGCAAACGTTAGCTCAGATTGTTGATTTTCTTTGCTGCTGTAGGGCTTTCTTTGATGTCCTCTGCCATTATGTTAAAACATTTCCCACAGTTTCAGGATTTACAGATTTTCCGAACTTAATTTTACATTACTGAGTTCAATTTTACTGCATAAGTTTTTGAAATAAAGAAAACTTGTTTCACAATCAACCTCTCCTTGCTTTTATTAAATGTCTTTGTACACCCTGATCTAAGAAAACAGTATTTTAAAAATCGTAAAATAACGACAGAAAGGTGGCGAAATCATGTCTTAATTTGTGTATAATAGTGCCTGAAAAAGCCAGTTAGTTATTGAGCTAGGTTTTATAATTATCATAGCCTTAAATATGTAATCTAATCTCTTTTTATTTTAGCCGTTGCCTCACATAATGAAAATTCAGTTTTTAGTGTGTTTGAATTTGTAAGATTTTCTTCAGAATTTTCAAAAATCTTATGAATTGATTTGCTCATGGTTTCTTTTAAAAAATAAGTACTTTAATGAGTAGTTCAATCGATTTGCTTTTCATCAGAATAGGCTATCACATAAGAATTTAGAAATATTGTAGACAATATATTTCCAGATAACTCGTTTTTCTGAGCTTTCAGGTACTAGACGAATTGGTCCGAACCAATAACATAATTTCTGAAGATAAAGAACAGGAATATTTCGGCCCTTGAACTGGTTTTTAAAAATTTAATATCGGTTTCCTAATGTGGTAAATTTATGTTAAAAAAAGGATTTTCCTAAACCAGATTTTAAAAACCGTCAAATTCTAGTTTCGGGGAAACCCTTTCTGTTTACTCTCTACTAAAACATTGGAGATGTATTAAAATAATATAGTAATTATTATAGTATTCGTACCAACTTTATAAACATTATACTATTATATTAAGAATAGAATATGGAAATGCTTTTGCATTGTGCCTTTTATTAGAAACCATTACAAAGAATCCTTCCTTTATAGAATGCTAGAAAATTATGATATATTCTCTTCAAAATATATAAAGAAAGAAACAAATATATCGACAAATAATTTATCGAAAAAACTATTAAAGGAATTTTTACTTTGATTCGATAACGATTCCATTTTCAGCTCAATTCTGAGAAAGAATTGAAATAAAAGACAGCTTTAAGAAATAT
Organism: Argiope trifasciata; assembly: GCA_026543055.1. NCBI lineage: Eukaryota > Metazoa > Arthropoda > Arachnida > Araneae > Araneidae > Argiope > Argiope trifasciata. The sequence continues at coordinate 2,812,513 of JAPMOQ010010288.1, forward strand.
CGAGAAAGGGAAAAAAGTATTGAGTCTGGAAATGGCTGAAAAGAAATGTCGATATATAAACTTTGGCTTTTACTGAAAATGAAAATAAAGGTACCATTTATATTGAAATATTGATTTTTTAAAATTATCATTTGCTTTGGTAGTTGTCTGTTGCTAAACATAACCTTTTTTCTTTGAAATGATAATTACAATAATCAAAACCTTATGTGTCATAATAAAGAAGCTCAGAAATGAGTAATCGAATTTTTATTATATAGGGCTGATTGAGTTTCCAATATTCTTAAAAGAAATAGATTTAATTGAAAATTTTATTTTTATATATATAAACGCAAAGAAATACATAGTGCGTAAGTTATCAAGGTAAAAGTTGTTTAATTTTAAAACATATTTCTAGAATAGTCAAATATGATTTCATAGAAAATTATTACTTTTTTATCATCATAAAAGTTGTCGTGAGTTTTTGAAGAAAAACTTGAGCTATGAAATATAAAAATATAACACACTTTTTTTTCTTTCTCGCAAAGGCTGCGAACTTCAAAAAATTTAGTTCAAAATTCAAAAAAATTAAATTAATTTCCAAAATTCACATCTTTCAGCTAACATTTATCAGAAGTTTCATTTCATTACATGTAAAGTTTTTAAATCTCGATTTCAAAACTGAAGTTCCAATGACTTCAGGATTCGCAATATACCCTTTTTGGTTTTTGTCGTAAGTTTAACACAGTTAAGTTAGTAATAAATCTTGTGTAAAAAAAAAAAAAAAATGCAAATCACCTTTTGCCTGAAAAGCACATTTCTAACATTAGTTTAATGCCTTAAAATATTGATCATAGGCATATACTGTAAATTGCATAGGCGAGTAAAGCCAGGTGCAAAATGCTGTGGAGTCGATTAAAATTTTCTGTGCATTGAATTTAAAAAAATACAAAATTTAAATTTTTATACGGACGACGCACAAAAAGTTCCATGGGCTTAATATTCTAATCAGGTTATGTAAGAAATTTCAGCATTTTATCGCACAAATTCTCAAAGACATGAAACTACACAAATGCAAATTTAAACTAATTTCTATGCTTGAATATGAGTTAGCTATGAGGAGAAAGTCATGCAGGATGATCGTATTAGGGGTCGTATACAAATTAACGAAGAAAGTAATGATTGAATAAATAACTAATATTTTTGATAGTTATTGCTTCAAAACAATAAAAATATATATAGAAATACTAAATTAAAGGAAATATTACATATAACAGAGATTAAATAAGGAAAGGTTATGTACAATTTAAATTTTTCTTTTACAAACTCATTGACTGTGCTATTTTTAAGTAATATTCTGCTATTCATAATGTAAAATTTTAAAGTATTTTTCAGGAAGCATAGATTTTAATTTTTTTATTTAAAACTAAATATATGAAGCGTATTTTATTTCCTTGTGATGCATTCCTGCTACACGCCATCAGCACTGAAGCTGTAAACATTTGCATTTTAATTTATGATTGACACTTCACCAAAATTGTTTTAACTTATGTTTGAGAATTATTATGATAAAATTCTGAAACTCTGTACATGCCCTTATTGGAAGATAGGGCGCATTTTACTCATTGGGATGTTTTCGTATGGGGTTCGTATAAAAACTTAAATTTTGTATTTTTAAAAGTTTAATAATCTGCCATTTTTAATCGATTTCATAACATTTTGCACCTTTTTGTAATTTGTAATTGACATTATATGTCTATGATTAATATTTAAGGAATAAAAACTGCCGTTTATAGAATACCTGTATACTCTAAATTAGCAGAATTTTCATGAAATTTTGAACAAAATCCATTTATTAGAAGTTTGCATGTTTGCCAGTGTAGCAGAACTTAACACTTCAATTTAAAAAAAAAATCCGAAAGTCAAAAATTTTGAGATTGATTTTAGATTTTAATTGTGAATTATGATTAAATTTTTAAATGGAACTCAAGCGAGGCTTTATTTTATAGGTATTACTAAGTCAGACTTTTTATTCTGTTGAAAGTTTGCATTATTTATCCATATATTATATATCCATCGTATGGCATATCACAAAGGCAAATTGTAATAAATTTATTACAGTAAAACTTTCCTCATCAATAAAATATACTCTCGCTAAATATCAGAAAATATTTTAATAAGTAATCTAAAATATAGGAAGTATATGCACAGCAAAAAATTTGATGACACTGTATAGATATTATAAATTTTAAGCTATGTAAGGATCATTTTTATGCTGTGGTATTTTTGAAAGTTAAGGGGAAAATATTATTTAACTTATTTTTGATTAATTCACACTTTAGATAAATTTACAAAAAATCATTACAATATTCATAATTTACCTCTACAAATTAAAAATGTGTCATCTTGGATAATGATAAATGAAAAAATCATGCCTACAAAGTATCAAATCAAACACAATTTAATTTTTTTCAAGTAAGAACTAAACAATAAAAAAATTAGAATATAGGCGAAACACTTGATTGCATATATATCTATTTGCAAATAATCCTGCTGAATATTTCTTAAGGTATCCGACAACGTTAAAAACACTGGTTATCACACAAACATTGGAGCATTTTTTTATTATTTTTATTTCTTGTAGCTCAGGCTTTCCTCTTTTCGAAGCAGTTTATTTTTCTATCGAAAGCATATTTGCGCTGAATTTGGTTTGGTCTGATCGTTCTATAGAGTGCCCTTGTAATTAAGGTATCCGACTACGTTTAAAACATGGTTATTGAACACATATTCGAATTTCTTTTATTGTTATTTCTTCTAGTTCAGAATTTCCTCCTTCCAAAACAGATAATCTTTTTATTATTGTAAAGGAAGGCCTGATTCATCAACCAAGATCACATATTTTTTTCAGCTAAAATTTGCCTTTCGCTTCCATTTTCTCAAAACTTTAATTTTCGTGCAAATTCAACACCGTTAACATGATATCTCATAAACTCACACATGTATTGACAAAAAAATTCCAGCGTGCGTTTTAAATAATGTGGGCAATGAAATGAACCAAAAGTTTGATTGCTGGTGAAGTGCTTTTTCATTTATAGGTGTTTTTTGAAAAATTAAGTCGTGAACTTAAAGAAAACAGGCATGTATATGTATATTTTTAACAATAAATTCTTTTCATCTCAAAATGTTTTTTTTTAGATTTCGGTTCATTTCATTCATCAATATATACCATAACTTATGTACAAAGAAAAATAGGATTTCTGCATTAACATTTTGTGTATAGTATAAACGGATTCATTAAATTCCGTTAAAATTTACAACAAATTTTCCCATTTCTCAAAATCTATTATGTTAACAAATAATTTTTTTTGTATTTATCATGTTTATAATAGCCAATATATCTAAAACCCATAAAATATTTCTAAAAAATCCAATTTTTCAAAATTTTTCATTCGAATGTAGTCGGATACCTTAAGTTTGTTTTTTTACACACATATTATTCCGTTCTGAAAATATTTATTTTTAGTATATTTATTGAATTTCTCATGTTTTCTTTTTCTGTAAGTTTCCCAGATGTTACAGTCCTTTCATTCTCTATTAAATATGTTGTATTAAGAAAACCAATATAATTGAAGAGAAAAACCCTTTTAGGATAAAATCTATTTCTGCTTACTTAATAAAAACCACCTGCGAGGTTTCGACTTGAATTCTATAGCTAGTAACGACTGCTACTGTTCGGTGGAGCCAAAATCATAGCACAGAAAATAAAGTCTTGAATGGTCTCTTTTAGTTGCACGCAACGTCTATTAACGTGCATGATTTATATTAACCAAATACGTTTTTATATACTTGGTTAATAATAAATAAGCGTAATACGTTTATATGCATGCATGATTATATATAAACGTATTATTTAATAATAAATAATATTATTGATCACGCAATAATAAAAAGTCATATGCATTTATATGTTTGTGTGATTATTTATTATTGCAAGTATATTTATATATACTTGCATGATTTATTATTACATTTTGTGCAGCATTTGTATAGTAGTTACATGCTTTGACTATTCTCTGTCTTTAAATAAAATATTTTTATATATTCTAGAATTTGAATGTTTATACAAAAAATCAAAATTGAATTAGTTCTTTTTTTGTCTATGAATATATTAAAGTCTACCTTCTACGAAGCGCCGAATCAATTTTTAAAACATTTATTTTCACCTATTTTATAAACCACGGTGGCCTGATGGTAAAGGCTCGGATTATGAGCCACAGGCTTTCAGGTTTGAGACTCGATTCCACTGAAAACCCGTCATATGAGGAAGTTTGTTACACATTAAATATGCTAAGCCAAACGTCTTCCCGCTGTAAGTTTTGAGAGATAGGATACCATATCAGGGGAGTCGTTCTCCTTATCTGACTGCTGTCCAAATTACGGAATATACCTAGTGTTGCTTTACAACAGTGCGTTAATATAACTAGACTAAATTCATTTATTTTATTTTATATTTAAAAGTTAGATTTATTGCGATTTTATAATTCAAAAATCATTTCTAAGATAATTTCAAAACACAACAATTAAAAAAAAAATCTTTAATGGATATCAAGAATGAGAATAAAAAAATTTAAAACATAACAATATATTCTGTATTCGGAAATTAAATCGTTTATTGTATTTGCTGCTCTTATGATTATATCACATGATCACGCTCATTATCAATTGCCGTTGAGAAATTCTTCACTCCGTAATAATACTTACGACTTATCATTTTTGGCGTTATTAGTTTTTGGCAAATAACCCGTATATTAGGAATCTGTCTGATCTAAATTAAATATCTTTTGCCCAGATTACTGATTTTGATTTCTTGAAAAAGATTTATTAGCATAAATGTATGACAGATATTAAAGTCAGTATTATTTTAATAGTCTGACATATGTTGCGATTATTGAGTGTATAAACCTTTAAAGAGAAATATAACTCATTGGTATTGTAATGCTTCTAAAAACTTTAATGTCTGTCTATTTTATTATCTTTCCGGCTATCTACTGTATACAGAACGATAGTTACCTATCTTTCTAGGTATTCATTGGCAATTTTTTCAATGTTGAAAACTTAATTATTCCTTGATGACAACATGTATTTGCCGATCATCCTACTTCCGTTTCAAAACTGAAAGACCCACAATGAGAACTTTCTTTGCTCATAATGGCAATATGTACATGATGATACAATTTTTCCCTTTGTGGTGATATCTTAATAAGACAGATAACATCTACGGGACATGAGCATGCTTTTGCTCTGTGGCTATACTACTGGCCTTCAGACCCAAAAGGTCTCGGGTTCTATTCCGAGCAAATTTCACCTCCTACACCTTTTTGCCACGAGCTTCACGATCGTTCAATTACTATTGTATGCTATTACACCAATTACTGTTAAAAAACAATACAACGTTAGCACGTAAATTGCTTAGAGACAAAAAGTATACATTACATAAGGTGTTCGTACACACTAGGAGATTTTTTTAAAATTTTAATTTTAAAAATCTAAATTTTTCACAGTAGTTGATTAATATATGTTTAAACTCATTTCAGTGAGAAAAAAAATCATATTTTACTGATTATTAATTCATTAATTAATATTTAAGGAGTTATTTATCAGATTTTTTTAAACACAATGTCTTAAACTCTAATTAACGGACACACAATCCTAGTTGTAAATTATGCCTAATATTTGTCATGTTGTTTGCTTCAATCAAATAAAAAAATATTTAGACATTTTTTAAACAATTTTTGCATCGCCAATGAATAGGAAAAGTGAGATTTTTTCTGTCATTTTAACTTTAAAATAGCTATTAAAAATTTATTTGAGTAAAATAAAACTTTGATTGAGGCATAAACATCCGCTGATTCATACAGATTATTTTGATACATAAATAATGGTATTTAGTTAATTTTTTCTTGAGTTATTGTTTGAATAAAGCAGGGTAGTGGAAAAATATCATTCTTCATAAAATCAGTTGAAAAAACCTAAAGTGCCTCAAAATATCCTAAGAACTCGAGAAATATTCCGAATTTCGACATCTTACATAATTTGAAAGCTAAAAACCCAGAGAATATTTTGAAGTAATAAAAAAATATTCGAAATTTTAAACAATTTTTGAATTTTTAAATGTATACATACACCATAAAAGAGATAGCAAATCCGGAAGGATTTTAAATAGTGTTGCCAAAAAAATGTTTGTCTAAAATTAGAATTAATAATATTCTTTTAAACTTATTTGGTGTTAATTTAAAACTTTACTTTTCCTTTTATTGTGACCATTTCATCAATGATTACTTAGTACAAACTTCATAATAATTTTCCTTTAATATTTCAAGTAATATTGGAAAGCAAACTTCAAATGTTACGGTTTAGATTAACCACTTCTGCCAATAAAAAACATTTTTATAAAATTGGAAAAAAAAAAGTATTTTGTTTATAAAATTGGAAAAAAAAGTTTACCCGGCAACGAAGAAAGTCGTATTATATTAATGTTGACTACAAGGAGCAATTTGAAGTAGATGAATAATATATTTAATTTTTTAATGTCAGTGTGACGTCATATGACTTGACTCCACTAGGTAGATTGCTGAACACAATAATCAGAGCAGCAGAAAACGAATAAAATAATTTGGCTTTGAACGATATGAAATGTTAGCAACAACATCATATCCTTTTGAGAGGATTTTGAACATTTGGGTTATGCGCACGTAACAATTTAAATAATAATAATGTAACAATAACTAGCTGATTGCCCAAAGTGTTGCATAAATGTTATCTAAATAAATATTGCATATTTGTTATCTAAACTTAAATATATTTCGAGATTAAGGAATTAATTCCTCTTAGAATAAAATTACTATGAAAATGAATACTAAAAGTATGTTTAAAATAAGAAACGTAAAAACGTTAAGATAACCAAATCCAATCCAATCAGAAAAGGCTTCCTCTAAATTTGAAATATAATCCTTTCTGATACATCTGAAAGAGATTTGAAATTGAAAGCTGCCAGATTTCGTGTGAAATACGCCCACTCGCGTCATAAACAATCCATTTATACTTAAATAAATTCCGATTAATTCATGGATGATTACTGGATTGCTATATTTAGCTATTTAAAGGGTATGGAAGCTCATATTTTCATGTAATTGGAGAGGATATAATAGTATGTCTAAATAAAGAATCAGGCAATAGGCATGCTTCTAGGAATATCACAGCAGAAGTTTAGTGATCATGAGGGTTACAATTTTATTTTTGTTTCAAATTTACTGTAGAGTGTTTTTTTTAATTAATTTTATTATTAAAAGGGTATGATTTGTGTAAAAATAAAATTTAGCGTTAAGAGATATTTTTTTTATTTAGACTGATAAATTATCAAAAAAAAAAAAATCTTGAGCAGATATATAGGAATATTATCATTATTATTTTTTGTCATTTGACCTAGCCAATAAAGAATAAGGTTTTGGTATTTAATGGTTAGTAAGCGTTTCTCAAAATTTCAGTATCCTAGACCCAGTTTTCTACACAGTTTTATTTTTGCTTCAAATATTCTGTAGAGTGTTTGGATTATTATTATTATTATCAAAAGGATAGGATTTGTGTAAAAATAAAATTTAGTGATTATATATATATTTTTTCATTCACTGTACTGAATAAAGAATAAGGTTGTGGCCATTAATGGAATGTCAGCGTTTCTCATTCTTTCAGTATCTGGCGCCAAATTTTCTATTTAGTAAGCTGTTTTACTTTTAAGGTATCCTTCTACGTTCGTAACAAAAATTTTGAAAAATTGGCTATTTTAAAAATTATTTAAAAATATGGTTTTAAGATGTATTGTCAATTACAATACAAAATACTACATATACAAAAAATTATTTGACAATACAATATATTTGGAGAAACAAATAAATTTGTAGTAAATTCCAATGAAATTTAACAAAAATGGTTAACACTCTGCACAAAATTTAATGCAGCAGCCCTATTTTTCTTTGTCCACAAGTTATAGAATATAATGATGAATGAAATGAACTCAAATCTAAGGAAAAGTTTGAGATGTAAAGAAGTTGTGGGTATAAATATTCGTACATATGTATTTTTTCCAGAAATTCACAAATTATTGATTCTAAAAAACCCTATAAATGGAAAAGTAATTCAACAACCATACATCATTTGGTTCATTTCTTTGCCCATATTATTTAAAATAGACACTGAAATTTTTATGTAAATACCTCAATTAGTTTTTACGATATCACGCTAAAGGTAGATAATTTTTACGAAAATTAAAGTTTTGAGAAAATTGAAGACAAATTTTAACTAAAAAATATGTTTTGTTTAAAATTCTGCTTGGCGATAGATCAGGTCTTCCTTTTCCTAGAAAAGATAAACCGTTTTTGGAAAGAGGAAAGTCTGAACTACAAGAAATAACAATTAAAAAATCGCCAATGTGGTTGATGACCAGTTTTTTATAATTAAAGTAGTAAAGTAACTTACTTATTAAGGTATCCTAGTCGGATACCTTAATAAGTTATTAAATATATCAAAATGTATTTTTTATGAGTATGTGGGCTTTTCTTTTAGTCAGTTAATCATTTTTTTAAATAATATTTATCTTTAGTATTCTCGCCCCTCTTCTAGTGTGCTCGCTCACCCCACAGGCTGAGGACCAATGTGTCAAGTTATTACCTTCTGGTGTAGAAGTTGAACCCTATTCTACCAAATATCCAACACGTATGCAGATCTGGTACATGTTAACTAAGTCATCGCTGTTCAAATCATTGCTTGTCCATGAGATACTGATGTTTAGATAGACTTTGCCAATTCAGGTGTCGTCTCCATAATCTGATTGGGTTTCAAAATCAATCGTGTTGTTTTTCCAAATGAGATAATATTCTATTGAAATTAAACTATTCTCCAAACAGAATAAGTGATACCATTTTTTGTTAGTATGCTAGAAAGAAATAGTATATGAAACGATGAATAAATATAAAAAAAGTCTATAAGGATATATGTTTTTCCACTGGGTAAACTAACCCAAATTTTGGCAAAACAGGTAGTGAAATTTTATGTCATGGAGGCTAAAGTTGAAAGCAGTTTTCTTAAAGTGTCTTTTATTAATTATACGATTTAAAGTCAATATGCAATTAAAATAATACGTTGAATATTAAAATCAAAGTCCAAATAAACATTTCTAAACCTTGGTCAGCAGATTCGAACCATTCAACCTTTCTGTTTAACATTTAAACGAACTGAAAGAAACTATCTTCACAGTGGTGAAGTAAAAAACAAGTTGCGCACAGCTAATTTTATCCCCCTTCAACTAAAGAATTTAAACCATTTCTCATATAAATACTTACACGAGGTGAGTTTAAATAGTAGCCAAATTTACATTACAGTTGCTTCTAACCACAAATCACAAAATGTGCAAAAAAAAAAAAAAAAAAAAAAAAAAAACACCTCGTTTTGTACGAATTGCTTTGTTTATTTGAAATCATAGCGCGAAATGGGAAAAATACAGGGACACCATAAAATACTCATTAAATATAAGGAAATTTTAAAAAAAATTAAATCTTGTTCGAATTCGAAATAATTTTAGTTTCGAATCCAATTTTTAGTTTCTTTTCAATAATTAGTTCCGTTTTGTTTCCTAAATCATTTTAATTTAGGTTTGTTTCATAAATAGGTTTTATTTCATTTGGCTTTTAATTTTGTTAATTTTTTGAAGTCTAATTTTGAATTAAACTTTAATTTCGATTCCGACATAATTTATTTTATTCAGTTTCGTTATTATGAAATAATTTAATTTTTAATACATTCTGGAAATTAGTTTTAATTATTTAATTCTTTCATTGTTGATTTTTTTACACACACACACATAAACACACACGCACACGCACGCACGCATGCACATGCACTCACGAACACACGCACTCACACACACATACATACTACTCCTCCTTACTGTCTAATAACAATGTTATTACTCTCACCTCGCATAAAAATGTTAACATTAGGTAAAGCTGCTAATGACTTTTATGGTATTGGTGTGGAATAATTATAAATTACTTATTTTTGAATCTAATTTATCATTTTCTAAATTCATTACATGATATATGTAACTAATTCCTGACATTCGTTTCCTGAAAGAAAGCCTGGGAAGTCGTACCCATAATTGTACCTCTTTTTTTCAGAATAATTGAAAACAAGATTTTCGCGGACCTCAGTTTGTAATCACAAAGATTATTATGGATTTTCATGTGGTAAAATCAAATATATTTGACTTACCTTATTTACCTGAAAGCATAAATACAATGAGATAGATAATTAATCAGTTTTAATCATTTGATGCAAAATTTGAAGAATGATTCTCATAACGAGCTAAAAAAAATTAAAAATGGCTCGCTTAATGATCGATGTTTTGAAGAATGAGAAATGATGTTTAGTCATGATGTCACACGTTGATTGTTTTATATCAAAGTGTGTTGAGCGTTTGAATGAAGATAATTTTTAGCTATACATGAAACCACCAAAAGACATGTTGTTATGAGGATGAGATGCTTCAGATATGGTGTTTGGATCTCGCCAACGCGGTGGGTACACAAAAGATGAGGGAACTGGTTTCTCCCATCGATGACTGGACGTACTCCTTAGGGCAGGGTTGTACCAAGTTTACAGATGCTCCTGACGAATCAACCACAGTTCCCTTCAGCGTTGATGTAGCGGCGGTCCGGTCATTCAGTAATTTTTGTGTGCCTTCTAGAGGGTCGGAGAGTCAATAGTACGACTTTGCATGCACATGAAAAAATATTAGACTATAAAGGGTTATTAAATGCGATTTTGAAATATGTGATCAATTTGTGGTGTCAAAGAGCTGTCTTTCATTTAGTTTCTGGACACATTTATGGGGATAAGGGGGTAACAACAGCCTTAGAAGTGATGGAAGAAAATACAGCGTCGTCGCTCAGAGTGACAGCAAAAAGCTTTAGAAGAGCTTTAGTCAGGAGGAAAAAATAGACATAATAGAATCCAGTGAAATGAAATAGATAGTAAAATTGTGGGGAATTACAGTACTTTTTTAAGAAATATTATCTCACAAAGTAGTAAATACTATCATACTGCAAAGAGAAAAACCTCGTAACCCTAAATGCATCGATCAGTTGGCTTGAAAGCGAGATATTCTGTTACATTTTGAGGGTGAATCAAAGAGCTGTCTTTCATTTGGCGTCAAAATAACCAGTTAGGAACCGGATATCTACATTAGCAGAAGTGAAATGAATTCTTCTCTATAGGCATTATCACACGGCAAAGCTCTTTCCGTCAGCAAACGACAAGGAAAGTGACGTCACTTGTGTGACCTCACTTCAAAGTTTCACATAATTGGTTGAATTTCGTTTGCTGACAATATTTCCGACAGCATCTTCGAACTGGTTCGAATAAGTTATCGATTATGAAACTTGCTTAACCGGTTTTTGAGGGCAGAAACGGAAAAGTGCTGGTGAAATTTCACCGTGTGATAAGGCCTTAAGGAATCGCGCTTAGTTAGTTAAATGCTGTGGTCTGCTTTAATACCTATTTCCCTCTTTACTTAGAATCGTCTACTTATCTCAACCATGTTCAGGCTTTTTCTTGAGATGGTACTTCAGTATCTGCATTTAAACATTTTTCAACGATAAATCTTTGTCACAATTCCGCTTTTTTTTCTATAATAAACGCATTGCGAATAATAAATTGCATTATTATAAATTTGATTAAGTGCTTGTTTGTAATGGAGAACGTTGTTCTATTTTATATGGATTCCGACGGAAGAAATAGCTTCGATTAACGTGTAGCTTGTATTACGAGTAAAATGTTAGAATGGATTATGTTCCTCAAGGGAGGTTCTATTGTGCTGCTTTTTGTTTTGATATAATAAGAACATATTGAGATGAATACACGATGAATATAGTATTGTACAGTTTCTAATTATAGTATAAATTATATATATTTTGACATGAAATACACTTGATAATGGTATTCATAATGAAAGGTAATTATAATTACCTGTCACAATTTACCATATGAATTGTCAAGTTATTACAATGTATATAGCTTGAAACCTAAAAAAATATTTTGTTGAGCAATAGAATTCTACGAAGAAAAATTTATAGCAAATACTTATTTTAAAGTTTAGAAACAATTAATTTCAATGAATTAAAATTACTACCAAAGGTACTGTTTAATGAATCTAATTGAATTTCAGTGCAACAACAAATCAGTTATTGAACATTATGAATATCAAATATATATTAAAAACCTTTTTTCAAAATTCAGAAAACAAATTGCTCATAATCATATTGATGCCTCTATTTTTTTTCTTCTGAATTCTTCTGTAAAAATCTGCTGTTGTAAAATTATATTTACGGAATGTCATATTCATATTTCATAAATTTTGTAATTGTAAAACAATGATTTATGGAATAAACATCGCAATCATGCCTACTCTTTAACTAATCAAGATTGTAATGAAAATATTTTTTTTAAGTTTAAAACAGACAAACACATATTTTTCGTTATTAAAATTATTTCTTTTTATTTAGAAATTCTTTATTATTTATTTATTCTGTATATATAAATACAGACGAAAAATATAAATTATTATTCCTTTTATTGATTTTCAGGTCAAATGGAATAAAAAACGTTTGTAAATTCTAACTTCCAGATTTCATAAACCAATGTTAGGACAATAGATAATTCAGAAAAAAATACTGTTTCTGATAACGCTCAATAACAAGTCATATGCAATAACTAGAAAATAAATTTAGCACATTTTAAAACGGGCATATTAAGAATTTTTCTATAGTTCAAATCTAGATACCATTTTAACTCACACATATATATCTAGCTATCAAATTTATTCGCAAGAATTGTCATACAGAGATATAATGCAAGTAAATTCCAATTTATTCGATGGAAGTTAAGTGTAAGAAATACTATTTTACATTTCTCAAACATTCCATTTCGACTAGACAATTTTATTTCCTTAAAAGATCTTCCCAGATTTACAAGAAGGTCATAACATCGTTTTATTGAAAAAATTCCTTACGTGGAATATTTTGCATAACAGAGAATTTTAGAGAAAGATTTTATACTTAATGGATCTCTCTCTGTTGTTGCAAGCTTTTATCCTAGAAATTTGTTTAGCTTTTAAGAAGAATTCTGTATCGTATAAAATGATATATTTACTCGCATATGTATCAGTTTAAACTAAGCAAAATATGTCTAAACAGAGCAAACCAGGTTTGACATTCGCTTCGATGGAACAAAAATTACTGATTTTGAATTCATGTATTCATTCACGAATGCATACTAAAAGTGTAAAGCACGATTTCTAAAATCTAAAAGAGTGAAGGAATTTTACAGTTTGAAAATTATTTTTTTATGCTTTTTAAAATTTTTAATGTTTTAATTTCCGTAAAAAGAGGCAAAACGTTATCCAAATATTCCCAATTTTATCACATGATATTAATAATCAGTAAAATCAATTATCTTAAATCATTGAAAAGTGATAAAGTATCTTTAAAATTTTATCTCATATTCTATAATAAATATATTATTCTCAAAAAAATCGTTCAAATCGTTTTAAATATTTTTACAAATGTATAAGATATAAAAATTTAAATTTTATTGTTTAGTCATTAGATTTCTTTTTAAACATGAACTCATTAAAAATTTTGCCAATTTTAATTTCATCGCCAATGCAAATACAATTGAATTTCAAAAGTAGGTATTGCTAGAAAAATTTACAATCTATACATTTTTAAACATCACGTCTTTTCTGTAATATAACTAAATGAATTAGAATATGTTATTGTTCCGTAATTCTAAAGCTTCGGTTGTAATTGCAGTTTGTTTGGCAATTTTTCTTAGTTTATGAAATTTTTAATTAATTAACAGTAGAAATTCTCTTTAAAGTTTATAAAAATAAAACATAGAATACTTTGGGTTGTACTAAAACACTTCAAAAATGAACGATTCTATTAAATAAATTATTTTTATAAAAATGTGAAACTTCACCAACAAAAATATTGAGATGATAGGTAGATGGAATATCAAGAGCTTAGCACAATGAATATAATAAGTGTAGGACTATCGAAACTGTATGGTTTATTGTCCGTGAAAATTTGCAAATAAAAATACTGCTACGAGCCTCTAAATTTGTTTTCCCGCACTTATAGTATCATAGTCAGAAAGAATGATTTACAGTAATCTCTACTGAATAGTACCGAAGTGTCGCATCAATGTTCCCAGAGCTTGGCGACTATTTGGAGATGAATTTAGTGACTTTGGCGACAAAATATATAATACCCGAAACATTTAGAATTTTTTTTATCCATCCAGATTGGTCCAGAAGCTTTTAGTCCCACCTCTCAGGAATTGTAAAAGGCTGGCACATTCAAGCTGGGTGAGTTAATCGGGGAGTCCTTGCGAGTAGTCCTGAATTGAAAGGTGATGAGTAGTAGTCGGGATTCGCCGAGAGAATAACGAAGCAATGACGGATTCCTGAATCGCTGCGTGCTTTTTACTGGCGTCGTTGCGTCTTGTGTCGTAGCAAGTTTTGTGAAGTAGCGGGCCGGCAGCTAAAGCGCAAAGAAACAGAGAACTCTGTGAAGATCGTAGATCAAAGCTGCAAAGATCTCCTCTCCTGCTGAATCTTGACTGATTTCTTGGTGTGCTGTGGACGTTGATACTACTGGATTTCTACGTGTGGGCTACTGTCTGCCTGCTGCAGAGTGCAGATGTGTTGTCTTGTGTATTCGTATCAGCTGTATACAGTTTTCGTCCTTGTGCCGTCCTGTCTTTCTGCCAATAAACGTCGTTGTTGTGTTTCTGCTCAAGGACTGATCATTGCTGGTTATCTTCTACACCATGCACATCACTGCAAGTAAATCAACCTGACGGATGGGAAATCCGTAACAATATGTTTTTGGAGGTAGCCGAAGTCATGAATAAATGATTTTATTGAAATTTACCTCAATCAATCACATCGGCGAACTAGATAAGATAATATTATGATAAAAATGTGGCTACAAAGTATGATTTTAACCCTCCTCGCCAAAAAAACATGATCATCATCTAATTGATTCCCATTGCCACGATATATAAATTTCAAAAAATTTCAAAATTTGTCGAATAAAATTTTAAAGGGAGTACAAAATAAATTATTTGCATCTTTAATTCGAAAGCAAAATTATATTATTCATCAAAAAATATTATGATTCATCAAGCTATTCAAAAAACGGGCATCAATTAACGAGAATGCTTAATCAAAATTAAGCAGCATATTTAATATATAAATTATGCTCTTTTTGAAGCATTATATCTTTTGGAGAACATATTTAACGCATTAAATTCGAAATTGTTTAAAAACTATTATTATTTTAATCATTTACTATAATTCACATTATTTCAAGCAAGCATGCTCAAGCAAAACTAATTTAGAAATTATTTCAATCCCTTTTTTAAAAAAATTTGATGAAAAAGTGAATCCATAAAGGACGAATTAGAATTAAATTTTTAATGTTAGTAAAATTTTACCGAAATAAAGTGAAGAAAAATTATATTCTGTCTGGACCTTTCATTAATTAAATTTATTTATTATAATTTTTTAAAATCAAGTTTAAATAACATTTAATGTCAAAAATATAATAAGAGTCGAATGTATAAAGTAGGAATATGTCACTTTTTTTCTATCAAAATATTTAAAACATGGAATGATTTTAATTACGTTTGATACTTTCAAATCCTGTATATTTTATTTTCCTGAATATTAGTGGCTGATCGTACAATGTTCTTTCCAGTAATTGGACTAATCATGCTGAGAAGCAACATTACAACTTTGAAACAATATTTTATTTTTCTGGATGTCAATTTGCATTAAAAAAAATTCTATTACCTTATGTGGATAAATTAACCTTATTGGCTTTCTCAGCAAATCTTTTTAAACTTCTTATTTTTATTCCCTTCTATTACTTTAAAAATATATACAGCTAAGTTTCTGATCAGTTTGTTCCTTCAAATTATTGACATTTTTGTTGTTAAATGATCAATATAGAATGTATCTACTATTTAGAAAGAATGAAAATCATGCTCTTAATTCAAAGAATAAGAAGAACTGTGAATATAACTTAAAGGGTGTATGCGCTTTCAAATAATATCGGAAGCATAAAATTGATTTCGGTGTTGATGTCCAAAGAAGACATTTTGTTTTATATCAAGTACCGTGTTGGCCTGATGGTAAGATCTGGACTAGTGAGTCGTAGGGTTCCAAGTCCGATACCCGATTCCACCGAAGAACTATGGTGTAACAGATCTGCTGCACGTTAAATCAGTCAGACCAAATGCCTTTCCACTGGTGTTGAAAAAGATGTGCCAACTGATGTATTATCGGTTCAAAATTACGAGGTCCATCTCAAAATAACCCTAGGGTTGCTTAAAAATTTGGACTTTATAATATTATTAACTCGTTTTATATTAGAGTTATAATATTAGAAAAGCAAGTGATTAAATAATTTGACGGTTGGGAGTGGATTTAAACACAGTTAAAAATATTGTTTAAAAATATAGTCACTGCCAATGTATTAAGTTTAAAAAATTAAAAATAAAGAGAAGGTTATACAAAATGAAACTGATATATAAAAAAGGTTTTCTTTTTGACTTTGGAGTTAATATATAAGCTATTTTATAATAACTTTGAATAATATGGTAATCAATCTCCTTATTTATATCATGAAGAATATTCTTCTAGTGACAGTTTCCCCTTGATGCCTGTTTGCTGATTTTTTAGTGTCTTATTTTCTTTGAGTAAATTTACTTTTTAGGTATGGGACGAGACCTTTCCAGAGCATTTATAGTAATATTTTGAAGCTACATCAATAAGGAAACGTAGAATTAAGTGCAGATGTAAAAGCGTTATAAGAAGCAAGCTGAAACTTTCGTATAAAGATTATTCGCATTTGACTATTGTCATTTTGCATAGTGTAAAATGCGCAATTTTTGTATCACACGAGTTAAAATTGTATCTTTTAATCTATATTAATATTATAAATGTGAAAGTTTGATTGGATGAATGGCTGTTTGTTAGTCAATCATGCCAGAACGGCCGAAAGGAATTGGATGAAATTTAGCACAAAGATAGATTATAGTCAGGAATAGAAAATAGACTATTTTTTATTCTGGTTAATTGAGTGGTAAATTTTTCATTCATTAAACTATTTTTTATTATTTAACTTTCGTGCGAAAAAGCTAAGTCCAAATCCTGCCAAAGATGATTAAGGCTCCAATTTTTTTTCCCCAACAGAAAAAAGATTAGGGTTAGTAGAATTTCGACCAATTATTTCAAATGATTCTGTTTATTTTCTATCAGTTTAATGTATTTAAAATCAAATGTTGTTAATAAATCGATCTTTCGGATTCATTCTGAAGTACTTTTAAATTAAAGAAAACAGAATAAAGGAAATAAATTTCTAATCTGCATTGCGTTACCTCAACTGCCGTAGGAAAGTCAGACATGTGCGCTACACCAACTGGCGTTCAAAGTTCGAGCGTGATTATTGACAACTGTGTTTTCATTTAAATTAAAAGTTAAAAAATTATGCGTATAATATTGTTGTAGCTATCTCAATCTCGATCAATAAATGAAAGGATTTGACCGGTCTTGATTTCCTGTTTTGTTTTATTTTAGGTATACAATGTAAATAAATTGTTTTTACGTTTGCTGTGTGTTTTTGTTATTAAATTGTATTTATGTTATATATTTTTCGTATATGTTTATACTTTTAAATGTATCGTTTATAGGTAAGGTTTAATTTTTTTATTTGTCATTGTTTGATAAATTTTCGTACATATACATCAAAATATCCACGCGAACAGAGTCACGGGTAATAGCTAGTTATATATATATATATATATATATATAGTCTGAAATCGAGAAGTCAACATTTAAATTGATTTTGTACTTTTTAGGACCTTCGGTTATGAGTTTCTCCGTCATATTTTTAAAAATTGCTTCATAAAAATCAACTTTGTACATTGATTTGCAATCATGAATTTTGATTTTAAAGCAAAACAAAACATTAAAAAGATGTTATAGTTCTTAGAAACGATATCGATGTCGATAAAAAATATGCTGAAAGTTCATCGATTTATTCCGATACACTGAAAACAGCATAAATATCATTACCATTTAAATTGAATATTTAAGAAAAGTTTTCAAATAACTATTCTTCATATCGAGGTCTCCTTTTTCTTCAAATTAATCTTTAGAATTCTCTAATTTCTTCAGCAGGAAAAAAAATCCTGCAAACAAATTTTTACCGAGAAAATAAGAGAATTTATTAGTTCATTTATCATTCAGCTGCAGAAGTACTTTTTATAAATTGAGGCATTTGATTTTTATAATCAAATAAATTCTTTTTCTAGATTTTCATTCAGTCACTTAAAAAAAAAACCAAAAAAACCCTTCTTTCATTCTCATCGAAATTCAATTCCAATATTCAGTTTTTTGAAAGACTAATAACATATTTGTCTGGATGACTTTTAGCCTTCAATATCTTAATTTGTTTGATTATTTTTGCTTAAAAATTTTAATTATATATATTACTAGCCGCCTTTGGCGACCAGCTGGTTCGCCATGAGTAAAGCGTTCTAAAATTTTCAATTAAATCACATATTCATTAGCCTTGAAGTAATTCCGGGCATTGATTGACCTGAAATTAGTATTTTCTTTAAGATGATGGACGGAAAGTTCTAAAAGTACACCTTTTCCTAGTAATATTCTTTAATTTTATAAATCCGTCAGTTTTAACCATCGGTTATGCTTCCAAAATATTAAAAAAAATTTCGATGATGTTGCCAAAATATTAAATATGTTTTTTTAAAGAAAGCGAGAAAGGGAAAAAAGTATTAAATTAATGATACAGATATTGCAAACGATAACATAAATATGCCATTAAGTCGGGATTTCAATGCACATCCTGTCAAAATTCAATCAAGTTTACCGTAAATGAAGAAGATTTATTGAGTTAATGATATAGATATTGCAAACGATTGTAGAAACCTTTGCTCTGCATTTATTTTTCAAAGAAAATATCACATTTTATATTTATTTTATTTTATCCAGTCACATGCTAAAAGTTGCATTTCTGTAGATTTATTTTGCGATGATATTTTTTTTTATTTGAACTTCCGGCATTCTTTTATTTTATCCAGTCACGTGATAAAAACATGGTTAAAATATTTCTTTAAAAATTCATTAAAAATAGAAGTTTACATTATAAATTAAAAAAACTGATACCATTAGAAAGCTAATTTTTTTGTCTTTAAATTGATATAAAAATTATGTTTGTGCAATAATACTTTCGGAAGTTATAGTGGAAAAACGTCGAAATTTCGTTTAAATTTTAATTAATTCAAATTCTAATTAAAAATTCGAAAAAAGGGCTCAGAGGTGCACATTCCGGACCTCCAAGGTATACATGTACCAAATTTGGTAGCTGTAGGTCCAACGGTCTGGCCTGTAGAGCGCCAACACACACACACACACACGCACACACACACACACACACACACATTGAGCTTTATTATAAGTATAGATTATAGTTATATATATTTAATTAATATATGTATTTTTTTAATTTCACATTTAAACATTTAGAGGAAATTAATCCACATTCAAACAAAATTTATTTTTGAAACTGTTGGAACAAGAAAATATTTCAAATTGTCTTTATTATTATTATTTTTTAAATTCTGCTAGTTTAATGTTAATTTCGCCTGGACTCTTCATTCTTCTAGTTTCATTGGATATATTACAGTTTTGTAAATTCGCAGGCATATATGCTCTTAATGACATTAAACTTTCGATTCTTAAAAATATTTAGATGTTAATCTGTTACTTTAATTTGAATTCTAGGCTAGTACCATCACTAGTTTCCTTATTGATACACTAGTTTATTGATCACTAGTTTACTTATTATACATTTATAATTACATATAATGATTTTATATTTATAAACATTTTGACAATAAAGTTCAATATATAAAATTAAATAATAAATTCAAAACTAAGCGGTTAAAAATATTCAAAATGTAGAAACATTCCTCTTCATATAAAATTATGTTTTAAAAAGTGTTTCTATTAAGATATTTTAGAAACTTTTTCTACTTACCTTATACGAATTCCTATTGCCTTTCAATTGACAAATGAATTGTAACTGCCTAAATGTATTTAAAAATATATATACCGTGAAAAGCGTTGTAAATATATTTTTAGCCGAAGGTTTGATTAAAGCATTCCTCAAGTCAAAAGGTAACAGGAATTACTGAAATAATGTTGAATTTACGTAAACTAAAAGCTTTCTGTTTATGAAATATAGTTTGCCTTAAGGTATCCGACTACGTTCGAAGAAAAATTTTTTAAAAACTGGATTTTTTAAAAACTATTTATGATTTTTAGATGTATTGTCAATTAAAAACACTATAAATACAATAAAATTATTTCAAAATATGATATACATTGAAAAATAGGAAAATGTATAGTAAAATCTAATGAAATTTAACCAAAACGGTTAACATTTTATACAAAATTATAATTCAGTAATCCTATTTCTCTTTGCACACAAGTTATAGAATATAATGATGAATGAAATGAACCAAAATCTAAGAAAAATGTTGAGATTCAAATGTTATAGGTGAAAATATATGTATGTATGCATTTTTTCCATCAATTCACAATTTATTTTTTCTGAAAACACCCATAAACGAAAAAATATTTGGCCAACAATAAAACTTTTGGTTCATTTCATTACCCATAACATTTAATACCTACGCTGAAACTTTTATGTAAATATCTATATTAATTTTGAAATATCAGGTAAACTATGGAATTTTTTAATGAAAATTAAAATTCAACACATTTAAAGGCAAATTTTATCTGATAAAAACTTTTGGTTCATTTTATTGCCCATATTATTTAAAACACGCGCTGAAATGTTAATGTAAATACCTCTAATAAATTTTGAGATATTGTGCTAACGGTAGAGAATTTTGAAGAAAATTAAAGTTTTGAGAACACGGAAGTTAAAGACATATTTTAACTGAAAAATATGGTTTTGCTTAAAATCCCTCTGGTTGATGGAACAGGTCTTCCTTTTCCGAGAAAAAATAAATTGTTTTTGGAAGCTGAAAATCTGAACTACAAGAAATAACAATTTAAATAAAAAAAATGACAGTATGGTCTATAACCAGTGTTTAATAATGTAGTTGGATACCTCAAATGTAACAAAATAAATTCAATTACAAACAAAATTCTTTTTTTATGAATCCTTCGAACAATTCTATATCTCAAAGTCTAAAAATATGTTTCTCTTTAAAAATCGAAAGTGGTATATATACAAATCCATATAACTCGTTTAAAAAGCAAAAATATCCAAAAGCAAATATGGGTCTGTTTGTCAACTTGAGTGTACGCAACGTAGTGAATAACAGGGAAGGAATGTTTCAGTCTACATTTTCTGGAAAATGTAGCAGCTGTAAACACAAAATTGTTTCATTTTTAGCATTGTTTAATGTGTGTTTTCTGTTTAAACGTTATCTGGTTAATGGAAACGAGTGTGGAATTGAAAATTATTTTGAAACATGCTTGTTTTTTAAAAGTAAGGAAGAATTCGGTTAATAGAAAACTGATTTTAATCTATTAATTATAAGGGCACTCTACAGATCGATAAGACCTGCATCTACCAAATTCAACACAAATATGCTTTTGAGAGTGGAATCTACGTTTTGATAAGATAGTTTTAAAGATTAATTAAATAAAAATCATGCAAAATCGAGTTGTCTTCAAATGTCAATTACAACGTTCTCATTATTGTTTTTCAAATGTAATATTCACATCCTCTTATGATTACAATATTTATTTGTGGAGCAACCTTTTAACTGTGCAAATTATGTTCAAATGAAAAACTACGGAAGGAAACTAAATATAAACGAGGACTTTATTGAAAGTATACGCTGTAGGCCTGGGCATAACGATTCCATTGATTAAAGAGCTGAATTATTCCTTGTCCCCAAAAGTCATGTGATCTTGATGAGACCCAGTAAATCACAGTTCCCTGTTCAAGGTCAGTTACTTTTTGAATTTTCCGAGCACGGAAGGACCATTAACTCCAATGTGTACTGTGAAGCACTATGAGACTACGCAAATCATGCGTCCACACGTCTCCAAGGACACCCACGTGGAATTGGCCAAGTTCAAGTAAGAATTGAACGACCAATCACCCACAACCTGGACATGTCCCCCTGCTATTTTCTTGTGTTTGGTCTCCCGAAAAATCATCTGAAAGGGAAGTTCTTTAATTTGGGCGATGAACTCTAGGGGTCAGTGAAAGACTGTGTCTCGTCAGGGCCACAGGAATTATTGCTCAAAGAATCCTTCGGAATCGTTAATCAATTAGAATAGTTGTGCTCAGACATACATATACTTTGTATAAAGTCTTCATTACTTTGAATGAAGCAATGGTATACTTTGAATAGAATATGCACTTTGAGTTTGTATATATACTTTGAATAGAGTATATACTTTGAGTCTGTGTGTGTACTTTGAATAGAGTAAATACTTTGAGTTTGTATGTATACTTTGAATAGAGTATATACTTTGAGTTTGTATGTATACTTTGAACAGAGTATATACTTTGAGTTTGTATGTATACTTTGAATAGGGTATATACTTTGAATAGAGTATATACTTTGAATAAAGTATTCATTTATGCCCACAGTGTAATTCTGTACTTTTAAATTTGAGCATCCCTTGAGATTTTAACATAAATTCCAACAAAATTCAAGACTTCCAGAATAAATTGTTATAATAATATTCAAGCAATTTTTATTTCTTCATCATTTAATCGCTTGTTTATTTTCGTTTTTTGAAAGTTAAACAAAAACGATTCTATTATTTATCTTCTCAATTTATAAGAGGAAAATGGAAGTTGTATTTCTACGAAAGACAAAAATAGTAAAACGACGAATTACCCATGTAATTTCAGTTTTTAATGGTACACCACAGTTTTCCTGTGGAATCGGGTCTCGAATCTGAAACCCTCCACTTCCGAATCCAAGACCTTGCCACCAGGAAGTCACGGCCATTTACTCAACCGGATTGATGATTTTATTGCAGCTAGACAGCCGCGATATTAAAAAAGTTTTAATTAAAAATGTTTGCATTTGTTTTGAATAGAAGTGTTCTTAAAACGTCAGAATTTTTATCATTTTTTAACACATCATTTAAAAAAATAATTGTAATATCGTAGTATATAAGGAGCAGAAAGTTCCGTTGTATTAAAGTTTTGTAATAATAAATAAGAACCATGATCAAATGGTTATAATGGCATTAATTCTCAAAATGTCGTTTCTATGCCAGCGTTAGGTTGGAGAGAAGTGCCAAAGGCATACTTCTAAGCCAGCGTACACAATGGATATCTAACATTTTAGTTTCGTATAACTTAAGTTGTATTTCAATCCAGAGTACTTCAATATAGAATGTAGGGATACATTTTCAACGGTTAGATAACGAGAACGATATATGTGTATTTTTTGGTGGAATCGGATGTGAAAAGAAATACCGAAATATAGGATTCATAATTCAACAATATTCTGAAAGCAATGAATCTCAGTGTGCATCTGAAGATCATTTAACCATATTATACCATTTAAATTTGGCGACAAAATATAATGTCCTCAAACTTCATTTTATTTTAATGTGAACGATATAAAAAATTTTATTGGAAAACAATACGTTCTGAGTTAAAAAAAAATGACATAAAATTGCTGAACATTTAATATAAGCGTTTGATTTATTATTATAAAAATCATAAAACTGATTTTTTTTATCAAGAAATAATATTCAAACTTATCCCTAAGGCATTTTTTCACTCTGGAAGACTTCTTTAGTAATGCCATACAATTTCATCAAATAATTCTTTGCCGTTTTATATCTACTCTGAACCAAAGCAATTTTACCATACCGGTCGTATGTGTTCTCACAGTCAGCACAGAAAAGAAACATACTAAACTTATATTGTATTCTTATAAGTTTACATATCCTCATGGAGATTAAGATGTTGTCGTATCTTAATCTCCATGAGGATATCATTTTAGGATAAATCGGTTTACACTACCTATGGAGGAGCCGAAATGCTAAGGAACTTATTAACAAACCAATACCGTGCTTCTATCACTTCGTGGTTATGAATCTGACGGTGCTAGGGTTTCTTACGCCACTTGCCATTGAATAATTCCGCTGTTAAGAAGACAGCGATTTGAGCCGATAGGGGGCGTCTCTTGTTGTAGTAGCGCCATCTAGAGCCAAGAATACGACTTTGCCACTCCCTCAACAATCACTCGTTTCCACAATCCCTTTTTACAGGAGGGCACATTCACACATCTCAAGATGGACCAGAGGAAGAACAACCCTGCCCGAACCATGGCTCGAACCCGGGAAGCCTCTCAAGGGGAAGACTCGCTACCCCTATGCCATGACGCCGGCACTAATGATAATGTTAGTAGAGTTATTTCTGACTCGCCATTCAAGATGCCACGGAGAATCAATTACATTTAGTCTGTAAAGAAATCGACAGTCTTTGGAGATACTTCGTAAAATTTGAAATAGCATTTTACAAATTGTTTTTAGTGTGACTTTAGGGATTCTTCATAATACTTTAAATTGGTAAAATTAAGTTACCGAAAGAAGTGTTCTGGGAAACTGATTTTTAGGATGGACCATCGTCGAGATCGGAGAGACCATCCTCATATAAAGAGGGAAGACTTAATGGCAGATTACATATATTATGCTTACAAGAAGCTGTATATTACTGTCGAAACGTCAAGAGTAAATATTGTGTTTTCTGTTCCAGCAGAGAAATCGAGAATGGAAGAAGCTAAGCGAATTATTTTTGCTGTACCTGCAATTGAAAACCAGGACTTCCCGATGGAGACTGATTTGAAAGATACCAAATGGCGAAAGATATGGCGAATGATAAACATTTTTTTGTAATAAAACATTGCATTAAAACATTTTATTGTGCTTCCAAAATATTGAATACATTTTGTTTTTTCCTTCATAATCTTGCGTACTATGCTCTTTACTCACTCAGCGGAAGTTAATTTCAACCAGCATAAAGCCTATGCCATAATTTAATACGACCGTAAAGTGTTAAATGCTAAAATTTGTAATTGCGTAAACCTTTCGAATATAAATAGATAATTTAAGGGAAGAGTTTTGAGGAACATTTTCTTTTAAATGCCTCCAAAAGCTAATTTCAAAATTAATATATATATGAAATACTTTATATATAAGACAAATTAGAATCTAGAAATACAGCCAAGTTTCTAATATCGCAATAAATACAAGGTAAAATATTGTCAAAGAAGCAGTAGAATTGTTTTAAAAAGTGGATCTTATATTTTACTACTAAATATCCTGATTATCTTTAAAACTCATTTTTCAATTCATTTACAAGATTAATGAATTAGGGAATCTAGGCAAAGCAGATATACCTTTTTATTTCTTCCTAAGTTTTGAATTATCACCCTACGAAGTATTTTAGTTCATTTTCTGATCATTTCTCTACATCAATTAGTTAAATTTAAAGTTTATAAAAAATAAAGGATATGCTAACATAATTTTAGTGAAATACTTATCTTTTAAGCTGTTTTAATTAAATGTCTGGGAATCTGAAATAGAATGTTATATCGCTTTAATGAGATATTTAAGTCATACCAAAGTATTTCAGAAATCGTGCAAGGTTATCTTTGTGAATTTTATATAAAGATAGAGATAATTTATAACTATCAGTTTCATCAACATATAAAAAAATGCAGAGGGTAATGTATCTACAGAGATTCCTATGGAAAATAGTGAAATTAAAATTTGTGCAATGCGCTCATGTTTTTGTTTTAATGTATGTGGAGTTCGAAATCCGATTTTTCGAATCCGAATCCAATCCGAGATTTGCAATGAATCTAATGAACCTGGAATAGCTAATTGATTAATTAATCTGGAATTAATCTAATATATCTAATTTAAATTTGAAATTGAGAGTCAAATGTTACTCGCTTGTGTGATTTTAAAACTGGCAAGTTGTTTTAATCCTTTAACCTTCATTCATTTGATAAGTTTGGGCCCAAAACTAAATGTCGCGCTGACTTTGAGCCACTCCATGGTTTGTTAAATTGGTCCTAAGTGGTATGAGCATGATTCGTGGGATCGAAATACTGAATACAAGACACAACTTGTTGAACTCCGTGGGATATATGATAGGTAATTACAACCTGATATAATATTGTTGTAGATATTCAAAAGAATTATTATCAATCTTTAAAATATAACATAAATCTTATGAAACTGGGATATCTAATTGATTAATTAATCTGGAATTTATCTAATATATCTGATTTAAATTTGAAATTGAGAGTTAAATGTTACTCGCTTGTGAGATACTAAAATTTTAAAGTTGTTTTAATCCCTTAACCTACGATTAATGTTCGATAAGTTTGGGCCAAAAACTAAACATCGCGCTGACTTCGAGCCATTCCATGGATCGTTGAATCGGTCCTAAGTTGTATGAGCATGACTTGGGGGATTGAAATACTGAATATAAGACACAACTGGTTGAACGTCGTGGTATATGTATAGGTATAGAAAACGTTTATAAAGGATTAAAATTTGACCCAATATTATATGCTACACAAGAGGCAAGAATAAATGTAAATAGAAAGACAAATGCATTAATACGCTTATTCTTAATTTTAATACCATGGATAGCTTAAGCCACCTTGGGCAATAAGCTATTTCGACTGTAATTTTGGTTTAACTTTGTTTCAAATAAATTCCCCAACAACCCAAAGCTTGTTGTTTATCATTGTTCCAAGAAAACGTTTGTAAAGAATTAAAAATTGGCTAACAATACAGTCATATTAGTTTAATAGTTGTATATGTTCTTTTGAGAAAATGAATCATCTTAATGGAGTGAAGTTATATAGCATAACTCAATCAAAAATATAATATTCAGATTCATCTAACTTTCACATCACTGTAACATCATTTTCTTACTCCGTTATAATAAATAAGAGGAATTTTTTTAAAGTATTTAACCCTCATCTAGGGAGAGAAAAATTTAGAAATCAACTAGGCAGGTGCAGTCTAGGAGACCGCTTTTTCTTTATACTCAAATTAAATTTTGTAATTAAAGTATTAGTATGAAAATCTCTCAATATACTCTGCAAATATTTTTTTCCTGATTTATATTTTGGAAATTTTTTAAAATATACTATCATGGAATAAAGTAATTGCGTAATTAAATTTTCTTCAGAATTATATGTTACAACAAATGATATTCTTGAAAAAAATATATTACTTATTATTTTAAAATTTTACTCATGTTTCTAGTATATAGAAAACAACAGAAAGAAAAATTTAGCAATTATATGAAAAATAAAAGAAATAACAATGATTAAACTATCCTTTATTTATTGGCATCATCGGTTCTCGAGAGCATTTTAAACATGCAGATAATTTTTTATTATTTAATAATAATTTAAAAACTTATTTTGGGATATTAATATATTTTATTAATTTGCCGGAATTCATTATTGTTAGAAAAATTATTCATATATTAACAAACACATCAGAATCAGCCCAACGAGAACTTTCATATAAAAAAAATTCTGCACAATTATCCTCATCACTAAATTCACATTCTAATTCATTTGAAAGTCTCTTGATCTCTGATTTATACCGAGGCCCAGTAAGTTGGATGATGTTTCGAGCATAAAATTGCAGATCAATCTACTAAACCTTGAATAAAAACTAAACACTAAAAGGGAGGTGCGATCTCGCTAAGAAATACCTGAAATATTTCAAAAAAGCGTTCTCTGAAACAGACTGAAAAAGTACACGTTTAGTGAAGGTCATGAAACGGGAACCTACAGGGTCAACTCATTTGATTCAGCTAAAAATAAAATAGGGCTGATCGAAATTCCATATTTAGTTATCTGACAGACCGCACTACCCAGTTCAGGTTTAGCAAACAGGAATGCAAAAAAACAAAAAATTACGAAATTCAATACTTGATGTATAATCAAGGATTCAATAACCAAGCAAAATTCTTTGAATTGCAATTCAACAATAAAATATAGGGTTAGAAATATTGCAAGAAACACTTTATAAAACTCTGCACAATTATAAATTACTATCATCATATAATTTGTAAAATAATGTGGTATTCAATTTTTTGCAGCTATATTTTGAGGATAAATTACCAAAAATAATTCTCGTTTTATTTTCAATTAATTGAGACTCTAATTCAAATTTAAAAGCATCTTACCGCGGTACACCTCACCTTCAGAAAATTAGTAGCTCTAAATAGAACGGTCTCTCTTGTATAACGTTCAGGTATACGCGCATTTTTTCTTATAATATTATGGAAAATTTAAAAGCAGTACTCTATTTAAATGTGAAAGAACATGTAATTCAGATTTTTATAAATACGAGTTATAATAGGGTTTCTGGCATTGACCATCTATACATTGCTTTCATTCAGAAATTTCATTTGGTTCATACCGATTACGACATCAAACCGTGTTCCTGTGGTTATTAATAAGGATTTGCTGTGACAACATACATAATAATGGAGTAGAATTTAAAAGTTTTTTATTGAATGTTCTTCTATCAGGGTTGATACGTATTGCTAGATGCACTAAATTTCCCATGGCTAATTTTGATATTCTTTGATCTAAAGGGTAAATACAGTTGCTGTTTAGTAAGAATTTTTTGAAAATTACTTGCATTTTTGTTTTTGGCTTTTTTTTTTAAATTTTGACACTGAAGAATTATTTTTAAAGTAATTAAGTCATATTTTCAAAATATAACATAGTTTATAACTGTTGTCTTCACATAATTCCAAAGTCGGCAAATGCCCCAAGGGAAAGCTATTAAAAAAGTACCGTCTTTGCTTTGTTTTTAAAATTGTCTTACTCCAATACATTGCGCTGTATTTTTTTTTTTGTTAGGGATTCAGATTATGGACAAAATTGCGATAAAAGTGCTAATGGGAAAAAATAATACTTTTTTTTTATTTCTGCTGCCTTAACGTGCTAAGGAAGAATTAATTACAATAAATTAAATTAAAAAATGAAATTACTAAAAATATTTTATTAGTAGTATGTTTAAAATACATTTTCAACTTTTATAAAATTGAAAAGATATAACGAGACATTAAAATAAAAAAAGACTGACTGAAAATGTTTTTATTTAAATGAACTTTATTTAAACTATGAAGATACAGTTTTTACATTTAACCAAATTTTTTAGATATTCAGTTACATTTTGATTATAACTATTTCACAGAAAGATAATCGCATCCTAATGGACTACCAGTCCAGAAACAATTCAATAGACACAGATTCAATTATGTTACATTTCTGGCAGAATAAAAATAATTTCTTCAAAAAGATGACAGCATTTCTAGAATTCTTGAATCCTTTCTTTAATTAGATACAATTCAGCTATGAAGATTTGTTTTATTCATTTGAGTAGGATTTAAATTAGGTAATAGGATTTTCTCATAGTAGTTAGACCTGTTCTTGTTGTACAATCGCAGGTTATAAAGATTTAAGTCATTTAATTAGATAAAATTCAGCAGTGGTTGATTTGAAATAACTCTTTGAGTAGCTCCTAAATTAGATAACAGATGATTCTCATAATTGTTAGATGTGTTCTTGCTGTACAATGACAGGTTTTAGAGATTTAAGTCATTTTGACTGTGGCAATAAAGTCGGCGCACAAGAGATAGGACATATTTGGCAGCATTTTCCAGTCTGAGATGAAATTTCGGTTTTAAAAGATAACAATTATGCAAGTGCTCATAGAATATCAGGTTTTCGGTAAGATATCAAAGTTTTGACATCAGTAGGACTGGAAAAGTCAGAATTTGAAACAATGAATTAATATTGTCTATCGTGAATCCTTAAAGGAGACGGACATGTAAACATTCTAAAATTACCCGGAATTTCATTGTAAGAGCATCAACAGATGAGTGTATGAAATGCTCAACAGAAAATCATCCCCTATTGATCACTAGTCTACTGATGACTGAAACACGCTGCGTAGTCTGACGAATCTTTTTTCTACTTGCATACAGCATTTGAATTAATGAATGTAAGTACGTAGAGCACTTCGTCAGCTTGTGGGTCCTATTATACAACAAGGAACACCGCCTCATTTGCCATCAGGTGGAACTTCCGAATTGTATTGTACGTGTATACTTAGTATCATATAGGATTCTCGATATGTCTGGAAACAACTCACACAGTGGGCCGGTACTTGAGCATTTCCTCTCACACAGATCCATTCATGCCCGTTGTGCATTTTCACTGATTCCATTTCAGCATACATGACTTGCTACTAGGGGATTCCGAGAACGTTCTTCTAACTTACATGGTCACCTAAATAATCACATACGAAATGATGTATGATGACTTATAATATGTGGTTCTGAAGACATCTTCATCATCTCCCATTCCCATGGGTTTTTGAGCTGTTCCAATTATTCCATTGTCTGAAATGTCTTCATGCCTTTAGATATTAATTCAATCAATAGCACGTCGTCCTCAGACATTTTTGCATGCTCGTAGATTCCCTGCATGATGTTAGGTTAGTTGTACCATTTTTACTGGATACTCAGTATATTGATTCCATTTCTGATGAATAATTACCGAAGCAAGAAGAAAATAGTAGCAGTTTAGATTTTTCTTTGAACAATGACAGTTTAAAACTAGTAAACATTAATTAAACTATAGTTTTGTCTTGTAGCACAGCTACATTTTCCCTGAAGATAATTCTTCTTCATTTTTCAATGGTGCCCGTTTGGCATCGAGTCCAAAGTATTCGGTGCAAAATTGTAATAAGTTGCAGAGCAAAATAGCTAACATCCAACAGCTTTCTTGCTCTCTTCTCGAAGTTTTCTTTCCAATTTTGGTATTGCAGTTTTCTGAATTGCATGAGATCATTTTATATAAGTGAGTTTAAAAATTGAAATCAATGCGATGGAATATGTGACACTTCCAGATGTCGATTTTGGCTCATTTATTTCTTTATAGGCTGTAAATATTTTCATTTATTAAGTTTTTTTATGCTTTTCATTCCGTGATTCCTTATTTGGTTTACATAAGAATTGATATAAAAGATGGATGAAACTCAAATCGGTGGTAATCTCATCAATGGTACAAGTTTCACAATTAGTATATGATAAGATATTCATGCCGATAATATAGGGTCAGTGGTATGTGTTATAATAGATTCGTTTCCATAACTAGCTTTGGAATGAATATGATTTATATTGATTCCAAATCTGTTGGCATTTCAATCTTCAGTGACAAATTTGGTAGGTTTGTCTTGCTATGCTTTGATATTCCAGAACTTCATTGCGAATATGTGATGCGTATTCTTCAAAAGAATCTTTGGTTGGTTGCTCTAAATCTGCTTATTGAAATGGTGAAGCCAGTCTAAACTTTTTAGCATATTTAATCAGTTGCAGAGGAATCACTTTAATCATCCAATATAACTTTTAATTCGGTTGATAATTTCCATTATAAGGATTTTTCCATGATTCTCAATTCAATCGCTTAAGATCCTTTAGGAAAAAGAGGTCCAGGACTGTAATCAGCCCGAATAAAATAGTGAAGCTTTACTATATTATTTTCTCAAATTTTATTTCAATAATGTAGCTTTTCCTTCCAAATAATCAATCTAAATGGTTGCTGTGAATGTGCTTATTGCTTTTTTGGAGGCAATTTGAAATAGCATAGTCATAATTTTTTAAGTATCTTCATTCAGTTGCTGAGGAGCTTCTTTGAACATTCAATGCAACTTTTAGTTCGGTATTTCTCGGTGGAATTTCAATGATTTTTCTGTGATTCTCAATTCAGTCGTGTGAGATCCTTCAGGAAGAAGACGTCGAGGACTGTAATCAGCCCGAATAAAATCGTGAAGCTTCCAATAATCAGTTTTTCATCAAAATCATTTTCATTGCCACTAGGAATCATGGAAGAGGTAATGTCAAGGCGAAGATCATCCTTTTGTTTACGAACAGAATCATTTTTAGTCAACAGTTGCATATCGGGTTCCTCAGTTTTAAAAATATCTCTCACATATCCAGTAATCGAAGAAACAGATGGTAAGTCACCGTTAAAAGCTTTATAAACTTTCACAGCAGTGTAACTCAGGTGGAAGACACCCACTGACACAAAAAATACATCCTTCGCCATGTTTTATAGCTTTAAAAAAAGCTTTTCAAATAAATCGCAAAATTCGCAAAGTAAATATCAAACGCACTTTCGCAAATCTCAATTAATAATGAAACTTTAATAATGTTTCTGTGTTTAAGGCCATTATTAGAATACACTGTCAGAAATGAATTGTTTAGTTACACCTCCTGATAAGCATTTTTGTAATGCATTGTTATAAATGTATTGTTTCGTAATTTGGGAATTTAAACATTATTATTATAAAACAATGAAGTTGTATAATGAGAAAATTGTTTAATTCTCAAAATAAGTCTATAAAATTTCACATAATAAAATTTAAAATTATAAATTAAAAACTATATTATAATATATATAACATGTATTCTAGCGTGATGAATTGTGTAAGGATATATTATTTAGAATTGTCCCCTAAAACATGTATCAATTTTGAAACTAAATATATCTGTCTATGTCACCTTAATTAATTTTATAAAGAAAATAAATATATGATGTAATAATAAAATAAATTGAAACATTAATTTATATTTGTACAAAGTTTGGAAAGTAACATTCTATAGAATATTAGGCAATATTAGGTGAAATAAATTAATTTTTCACATGTATTCAGTGCTATTTAAATTACAAATTGGTGAAGTATAAAACAAATAGTCATTCTCTTTTTATGAGAAAAAAATTAATACATGTTTAATAATATATTTTTTTTTCCATTCTTTATACTACAAATAGCTTTGTCTCGTATATATTTGGATTTGGAATAAAGAATTTGAGATTCCTCTTTTATATTTTGAATAATATTTTGATTTAAGTAGAATAAGTAAATTTTATATAAAACCCTTATTGAAGTATTCTATTCCAACAACAGCCGCCAACACATTTCGGGCATCTTTATGAACACGGTTGACATCAGGGACCGGTATTCTCAAAGTGATCACCCCTTCATTGAAATTGGTGTCTTTTTTCAACTTTTGACGGTTTGTTTACATTAAATTGTTGCCATTCGATAATCTATACTAATAATAATGATGAAAATGCGTTTGAGCGGGCGTTGTAAAGATAAGAAAATTTGATTTAAGGTATGCTAATAAGTTGAAAATGTCGCTTTTCACAAGAAGTGACATTTTCCAAAAATAATTTTAATCTTTCTGGGGATAGACCAGTCTTTGTTCTAAGCAAAGAGGTTTACTTTTGTCTCTACCTTAATTAGAAGTCAAATTATTATTTCCGTAATTGATATTTAAATAACTTGGAAATACCGATTTAAAGAGAAAAAAAACATGCTAAAAATTTGAATAAACACAAATTTAAGTTTTAATACGGAAAATAATTTGCACAGAAAAGCAAAAAATTCCAATAAGAGTTTCAACAATATTTTGTAGTAATTTGTACCTAAACATGCCTTCGTTGAGCTCTGCATCCTCAATTAGAGATATTTATGTCTGTAATCATTTTAACGATTGTTTTACAGAATAACTGAATATCATTAAGTAGTTCAGTGTAACGTCATCCTAGTGTAAATTCAGTTAAAACAATTGCTGATCTTGAAAGAGACATAAAACTTTAATCAAAGCAATATGGATTTTCAAATGTAAAAATTGCCTAGAAAAAATTAAAGGATTAAAAAAGAAAAATTATTCAAAGATGAGGAGGAAGAAGGTGTAACCAATGTATATGGTGAATTTTTACTCTCATTATTTATTATTAAAACAAGGAGTTGAATACCTTAGATGTATTTTTCTCAAAACTGATTTTTACTCATTTGCTGCTCTCTTCAAATTAAATAACTCAAAATATAATTATAATATTACTATGAAATTTGACGGACTTTGTCTTTATACGATTTTCTAGAAAATAAGCTAAAAGAATTTAGATCGGGTGAATAGTTTTTAATTTATAGCCTATTGTTTCAATAATTATAAATTTACAAAAATATCATTATAAATCTTAGATTGATTGTAAAGTTTTATTTATAATTAGAACCATACGATTGCTGCTCATTCTCTAGAAAAACCTGTGTAGTTTATTTTCGTATAAGCTTTGTTGAGAAGATAGTAATAGTTTATGGTTTAACCAATTTGAAGTTCTTTAAGAATTAGCTTAAATTTATGCTGTTAAATGCTAATTTTTTAAAAAAATTTAAAGTGTGTTTCAAATATTGACATTCTATTGCTAATTTTGAATAACTCAGAAATATGGTTAACGTATGTCTACACCATGTTTTTCCCAAATTTGCTCCGAACGTGTTCAGACACCTTAAAGCATCTCTTTTGGTACTCATGCATCTTGGGGGGTTGAAAAGTCCACCTGGCAATCATTATTTTTAAATTTAAATTAAAATTTCAATTATTTAAAAACTAAGCAGAATTGTTGGGATTGTTGGAGATATTATATGATACTACTATTGCACAAAAACAAAATTTACATTGTTTCAAACTTTTTTAAATTTTCTTTTTAATGGCATCAATTTAGTAGAATAATTTTTTCACCTTTTCTTGCGTAGTGGAAATTTTTAAAAAATAGTTTTGATTCATTTCGAATAAGAGATTATATTATTGTCTTGGAGTTCAAACCGTTTTCACTGTTTCATTAATTATCAGATAGTGCTTTTTCTGCCATATATGAAAAATAGTGAAAAGAAAATGTTTAATATCGGCATAGATTGAGCGATAGATAATGAAAAACTGAAAGTGCAATATTGTAACACCGTAGGTACCATACCAAGCTAATATACATATGCATTCATCTTTTCCACGAGTAAGTATTATTTATAATATTGAAATGTATAATGTAAACAATTAATAGATTAGCATCAACAATAAACACAAACGTTGTAAAGAATTGTTGAAAAAATTTAAGAAAAAAATAGTGCTAAAAATTAATGTAAAGCAGATGAAACTAAAAATAAATAATAATGAAAAATGAAAGGACTACAAAGACGATTATTTGAAAAAAAAATCATTATAAAAGTTAATGAAAAGCAGATGATAATTAAAGGCATCAAATCATAATGAAAAATTAAAGAAAAATGGACGATAATTAAAAAGAAAGAATTCATAACAAAAAATAAAGGAAAGCAGAAGATAATTAAAAAGAAATAAATCGTAATAAAAAAAGGAAAGCAGATGATGATTAAAAAGAAATCAATTATATCGCAGATGTAAAGAAAAGAATATTTCCGTAACAAAAAAGAAGTTATTTATAAATTTCCCAAGTAAATGAAACCAAACATTTTTTGTTGTTAATTAGGCAACGGAAAGCCTTATACTGTTGAATAAATGAGCTTGTTTCTTTCAGTTCATTGGTTACTATTTGTCTTCTGAAAGACAGAATTCCTTTCTGCATTCCAGGAGTAGCATTTATATGCTTCGTGTGGCAACAGAGAACTATATTTTGCGGAATTGATTAGAAAACAGGAAAAGATCAATTTCCTGTTTTCTCGAGAATATATGACCTCTTTGCGGGAAAGTTCATTCATTCCTTTTATTTATGAGAAAATGTCAGCATTCTTTTAGTACTGCCGCTTGTGGGGAATGAAAGTGTTTCCAATATTTCGACTCTCTTTTAGGACTCTTATGTGGAATTCCATTTGTTTATTAGTAGCTTAATTAATACAATAGGTGTTTTATATATGTGTGTACTAAAAAGAGATAGCTCATTAAAAAACTTATATAATAGATGCATGCAATTAATGCATGACTAGCCATCCTAATTAAGGGACTTCTCTTGGCTTTTATCATAAATCGTAAATCCATTAGTTTTAGTTGCAAAAAGATAGTTTTTTTTTTCGTTTAAGGAAGCTACACCGTCAAAAACATTTCACTAAATATTAAAATATTATTAATTGGAGAAGTGCATAAATATTGCTATTTCAGTTTGAAACTTTTTGAGAAATATATTGCTGCATTGAAAAGAAACAACCGAACCTTCATAGCCGAATGGTTATAACATTAGTCTTGTTAGTTAAGAGCTTAAGGGGTCGAATACTGGTTGATTAAAAACTTGTGCGCATATTTTTCCTATCTTTGTTTCTCCTTTATTTCGCATTCTAGAAGATTCTGGTCCTTTCCTTAGGTTACCAAATAAATGCTCCTGCTTTTTTTTACTGTCTCCAGAAATGCCCTCTACAAATTTCTCTTCTAGCATAAAAGCCGAAGATGTCTCATTTCAAAGTTGAGTTGATAAATTGGTTCAACTTTATATCTATATGTTCTTGAACTCTATCTACGGGGCAATATCTATTGTCCCACATAATGTAAAATATGTAAATTTCTGTCATTTAAATCATTTCCTTATTGAAATAATATGTACAGCTCGAAGGGTTAGAAATTAGCTCTTTAACAACAATAAAAGTGAGTACTAAGTATATACTTGTTATCCACTCCAAATCGCGCTCATTGGCTAGTTTTCATTCAAGAAAAATTATCAGTTACTACCATTTAGAAAAGTTATTCATAACACATACTGAAATAAGTTTTGCATTGTTTCTACAAATAATATGTGAAAAATAAATCAAGACCCGATTTGTTTATATTACTTTACAGTTATTCAGTGCTTCATTGATCATATTTTTTAAAAATACTCAAAAAGGCACTAACATTTCAAAAATGAAAGTTTCGCTCCTTTGTGATCGAAACTGTCTTTACAAATTATTAACTAATGCTACATTCTGGTATTCAATTGTTAATTAAGATTTGCAATAATCAAAAAAGGCGCTTAACTAATTATTAATAACTACTTATAACTACATCAATTAATAGCTACTTATTAATTGATGAAAAAGTTTTCTTGAAGTTAATATCTCTACCAATCTCTAATTACTTAGAAATTCATAGGTAACTTATTATTTTAAGACCACAATTAGAGAGAATACACGATATGTATTTTGAAAGAAGGTATCTTATAAAAAGTATTTGGTTTATTCGTGTAATGTTTATTTGGTTTAACTTGTATTGATTCATTCGCTTTACAAGGGAAGAACAAACAAATTTTTTATATCAGGGTATTTACTTATTCAATTTTATAAATTCCAAAGATTTATTTTACCATTTATAAATAAAACTAATTGTTTAAAATATTTCAAAACAAACTTGAATGTCAGACTTTTAAAGACAAATGAAAGAATAAAAACAATTAACGTAATTATATGCTTATAAAGAATCATGCAATTCAAAAGTTACTCGGATATAAAAAATTTCTTAAATAATAGTTAATGTCACATTCCAGATTTGGGCTCAGTCTAAATATAGAAATAAAAACATTTAATTTTGGCATGAGTAAAAAAATTTACAATTTTTATCCCCTATTACTACTTAACTTGTTATATTAAAGCATTCTTTTATACCAATACTGGAGATAATTGGTTGAGTCATTTGATTAATCTCTCTTTAATTCACTGGATATATTGGTTGTATTTAATTTTATTTTAATATCTAATGAATATCAAAAAATTTCCAACGGAAATTTTTAAGCTACCATTTGTTAGTGGGATACGAGGTGGGTTACTTTAATATCATGGCACCTTTTTTATTCATTGAGTATATAAACCAACTTTAATATTTAAACAACATACGTAAAAAAAAAATTATTCAGTCTAGTTGATTTCTTCCATGTATCATCTATCAACTTTCATGTAACTGTTATTCACTTGATTAAGAGAGCAATTAAAATTCTTTCCCTCAAATGTTGAAAAATCTTGCGGCTCTTTATTTAATAATAAAAACACCTTGAATTTCATTCTAATAATAAAATGCACTATTGAAACTGAAACATAAAGCATACTTTAAATTATTAAAATTTTAAAAGAAAGTTTATGAGCTCAGCTGCTATTATTAAAAGGATAATTTTAAATTTTAATAAGTATAAAAATAATTTTTATGTAAACGAATTTTTT
This sequence comes from Argiope trifasciata, assembly GCA_026543055.1. Taxonomy (NCBI): domain Eukaryota; kingdom Metazoa; phylum Arthropoda; class Arachnida; order Araneae; family Araneidae; genus Argiope; species Argiope trifasciata. The sequence goes on from JAPMOQ010010288.1 coordinate 2,850,767, forward strand.
AAAAAATAGCGTAGAAGGAAATCAACCATTTGCTTGATTTTACTCAATTAAAATTTTTAGAAAAATCTTTTCAACTTTTCCTATTCCATGCATCAAAGTAAATTTAAATCAAATTTTGCTTCTTCCGATTCAATACTCTAGCTTATATAGCTTAAATAGATGTACGTTCACCTGGATTTTTTTGTAAAGATTAATGTCAATGTAAAAGGAAAGCAAAATTGGAAAAAAAAATATTTTCCTTGCTTTCACTTTTGCAAATGCATTAAACCATTCTTCTCTTAAACCATTTCATGATTTTTAATATATTTATCAATGTTAATCAGGCCTTAAAATATAATAAAGAAAAACGTAACCTTATTAATCATTATTTGGTAGCATAATTCAACAATTGGGTTTTTCTTATTTGAAAAAAAAAACTTTTTTCAGCTCAGCATAAATGAAAATATTTAGAAAACTGATAAGCGAAAAAATCTCGTTTCATGATTATCAACAAAAGTGGGAAAAAAAGAAACCATCTGCTCCAAAATATACCATCTGCTTCAAGCTAAGTGCTTCGAAAACGCTTTTACAAATATTGGGAAGAAATCCAAACAAAATATTATGTAAAAATCAAGAAAACATCTTGATCTCAATTTATTTTCAATTGCATTCCATTCTTCGCATATTGGAAAATGCATTCAAATAAGAATGCAGGCTTTTAAAAACGAAGTATCTGCAGAGAAGAAGCTATTCTGTTGAAAAAAAAGATTTTTTAAACCTTCTTCCTATAGAATCTGTGGAATCGGAGCTTTCAATATGTTTTCCTTCGAATTCTGTTACAAATGATTCTACGTTTATATTCATGACGTCCAATGCCGTGAATCTTTTTTCATTTTGAGAAGATGTTTTTCTGACCATTATACAGACCTCTTATCAGGATGCCTTAGAAACTTTTAGGAAAATGTCAAATTTCTGAGAAGAATTTCGTCCTTTACAGAGAATAACAAAAATAAATTTAATAGATTGAAGAAGAAAGTACATTACAATATCATTTATAACTTTTGAATCTTCGATAGCTTATTTGTAAATTCAAGCTAAGGTTGAGGGAGGTAGCAAAGGTATTTATGCATATTGACAGCATAATAAGATAAGGCATCTATTCCTCCTTTTGAGATTTTTGAATTTAAATATTTTTCTATGAGTACTAAAAGTCCGTGGAACTTATTTCAGAATGCTGACTGGCCTATTATTATATTCTATTTTTGATTTCATTTCTAACGTAGTGTTTGTCACAAGAAAGACAAAATAGCGATTCATTCCATTCACTTATATTTGATGGACCGAACATTTATTCTAAGGACAATAAGCAATCCCAAATTATAATTAATTCTTTAATGTTGTTAATTAATATGTAGTTCTGATTATATTCTGATTCTGTTAGTTCTGATTATATGCCGAATACTTGTTTAAGTTCTTTCAATTCTTCGTATGATGAAATGCCCAAAATGAAAATACGATGGGTGCCCAAGTTTCTTGGATATTGCTGTAAAACTAAAAAGATTTAAACAAAACATTTTGTTTATGATTGATTGATTATTAATTAATATCGACACTTTTTTATTATATATTGATAAAAAATTTCTTTTATTGATTTGAATAAAATTGCTTAATTGATCGAGGCACTTGCATTGTCTGTTAGAAATACTTCCCAGATGGATTTCGAGAGAAGGATTTTTTTTTGAGAATCTTAAAAGTGTCCGATCCTGCATAAAATTAGTAGGAGTCTCGTTTTACTCGATAAATACTTAAAAGACAGGTTATCATCGAGAAAGGTATCAAGAGGTATTTTTTTATCTTTTAAAAAAAAACTCGAACGTTTTATTATTCCATAGTACTTGAACTCGAATGGAAAAATTAATTACTTTCTCATTACATTGGATAATTTTTTAATATTAAATTGTTTACACATACATATGTACATATTGATACTGTTGTTAATATTTATAGTGATTAAGCATATGTATTGGTTTCAGTTCAAATTTGAAATGTCTTTCTAAGGAATATTATTTATTAACATGAATGAATTATAACTTAAAGAATCGTAAAATTTTAAATGACATCACGGATTTTATTTCCTGAAACTAAAATCTCATTACCATATAATAATGGTGTTGCATGTAATATTTTTTAATGAAATAAACGTGAATACTAAGGTTTTAAATGTGTTTACAGCTCAAAATCATGCTACAAACTATTTCCAATATGACTTCCAAAGTTTTTAAAAAAGAATTTCGAATGGCATTGTGTTGTTACAAATCTTCAAATTATTCCGACTATTTCGTCGTTGCTTCATTATCCTATCAACGACTGTTTACATGACTATGACTGACTGTAGTTTATAACTACGGACCTTTTATACCACGAATGCGGGCCAAGAAGGTTCTGAATCAATAAAGCATATCTCAGTTCCAATTGGCTGAACTGCTAAAAATTTCGAAATTTCCCGTCATATTCATTTGGTTGCGGAAGTCGCCAAGTTTGTCACCTATCTCTGAGATCCTTGTCGCAGCTTCCAATCAGCACATAACAGAGCTGAACGTAAAAAGGTTTTTCTCATGATTAAATAAATTGTGCTGGAAGCAACATTACAGATTTGTAACAGTTTTTTTAATAATACAGATCTTAGCATAGCAAGAGGAAAGCTGGACCATATTGATATATGGAATAGCTATCGACTGTTTTTAAAAGGAAAATAGTACTATTAGACCAATAACTGCCGTATTTACTCGAAATATTTCATCATCAAAATGCAGAGCACCTCAGTAAACAACTCAAGTTTTTCAGTTAAAGATGTTGTTTTCCCTTTAAATTAACAAGAGAACTTATCCATACATATGACATTCCGTGACCAATGTTCATTAACAATAATTCATAGAATGCCTGTTCCATCTGGTGGTTAATTTTTTAATTTCCTTTTAGCTGAAAATAGTTCTTCAAATTTTCTAACATTTTATCCAATAGTTTTAATTTTATGACAATTCAAAGTAAAATTTTAATTATAAAGACACCGTATATGCATTTGAATGTCTGTTGATATTACTCAATAAGCCAATGAAAAAAAATCTAATTTGAATTGAAGTATGTCGAAACGTATATTGTAATGTACATTCAATATATTCATTGGCATTATCTAAATGGTAATAGGCTAATCACGGACGAGTAATGTACAAGGTGGTCTAAATTAAAACATCCTCACTCTGATCTCTTTATATGGCGAATTACTCAGTATACAGGCTCCAAAACGATTGAATATACTATTTAAGGCACGAGGAAAAAATTGCGAGAAAAAAAATTAATTCCAAAATCCGCGATAGATGACGCTGTCCAATAGAAAATATGCTGAATGGACACAATTGCACAATTGCAACACATTTTATTCGAACGTACAAAACAATAAAAGACGTTATAATGCAAGGAAAACTTCTCAATACGGCTTCCTTCTTCATGATGTAAAACTTACATTCTGTGAACAGCTTGTTCAACTGTAGATCGTTGTTGGTCTTTTGATATGCAACTCACCTGCAGAGTTATATTGACTTTCACATCTGCAAAAGTTATCTAGCTTCCTTGATAAAGAAGATATTTTTAAGTATCCACAGAGCCAAAAATCACAAAGATTAAAATGTGAAGAAAGAGATAATTAAGTTTCTGGCAACACACGACTAATTATTGTTGAATCATCAGTAAAATGTTGCAGAAGAGATTACTGTACTACTGTATTCTAATGGGCGGAGGTGCTCCATCTTGCATAAAAGTAATTGAATCCAGACATTGGAGATATTTCACTTGTGCAACAAAATGTTCGAGTATGATTTGGTACCTTCTGGTCAGATGCATAAATGCTCAAGTTTACAAACTATCGAAGTGCAGTTGCGTTATTTCGTTTTTTTATAAAACAACGTAGCTCGGAGATATCACTGATAAGAATGATAATTTCACAGCTTCATTCTTTTATGTTTAATAGAGTAGCAGTAAAAAAGAGGGTTAATAAAAATGTTTATTATTACAAATACGAAATTGCAGCTACAATAAAAATTTAAGTTCCTTCCCTCTTTTTTTTATCTTGTTTTTTTCATATTTGCTATAGAAAGAAAAAAATTCCCGAGTGCATGTACTTTTTGTGTGATAATTCGTGTCTTTCCAATGTAGTTTCTGTTGTAAAACGCCATTTATCAGTGTTTCTGGAACTGTTGTTTAAGAATAGTCCGTTTTCCCGTAACTTGAATATGTTGAAGAATTTTGGAGCCTTTACTTTGAGTAGTTCACAGTATAGAGAGCTCACAGTGTGTGTGGGGAGGAATTTTCACCATCTTATTTAATCCCATACATTTTTAAGAATTTTTTATCACTATCACAACTTTAGTTTAAAAAAGGTTTATACTTATCAAACCCAACAAAAATTATCAATAGATGAATCGCTATTTGCTTTAAATTCCACTTATTTTTAAAGCAAGTACATTATTTGTGAGATATGATACATTTTATATAGATGAATAATGTCATTGGTATTATGTAATAAACGAAGCACCATGTTAAATTTAAGTAGCAATATATCAAACTTTAAAAAATTAGAGCCCATTTTCTATGTTGGCATTCATTGAGAAATTTCTAGAAAACTGTGACTCAAAAACATTTCCAAAAATGGAGAGTTCAAAAAAATATTTCAATAAACATGAGATTTGAATCTTACGGATAACAAATTCCTTACTTTAAATAATTTACAAGATGTTTTTTTCACATAATTTGAAAAACATATCATAACAAGGGAGTAAAGTAATCTCGGGTAAAAGCATACATCATAATCCCTAAAAATAATATGATCTTGTTTATCGCCAAAGAGAGAGAAATAATATTCTTTTCATTTTATTTCCTGATTTATTGTTGCCTATTCATTAGTTTAATGGCGCTTTTGGTGCACAATTCTAATCCAGACTTAGCGAAGATGTTATCAGAAAAAGATGAATAAACAAGCTTCACTACTTTTTTGAAATAGAGCACATATACCAAATGTGAAAAAAATGCGTATATCATGATCAAAAGCGCTTCTAGGTGCAAACTATTACATCCATTATCAAAAATGGGGCTTTCAAGATGATTGGAAATATGGGGAAATATGCATTTTATTCCATTTGGAAAAGAATGTGTCAGATTAAATTCTCTAGACATGCACGTATGACATGGTTATTTTGATACTGTTGCAATAAGAAGTGTTATGTTGGTTATGTCGCTTTTTTTATGAGAACTATTTTGTTTAATTTTGACTTATGTTTTCGTATCCTTCGATATGAAAGAATCAAGTTTCGCTAAACAATGTTTTAAAAGCTTAACACATTTTTTTAGTTTCTTTATCACCTTATGCCCTACCAAATTCTTGTAATAGGCCTTGTAAAGTTCTAAAAATTCAATAACTATCGGATTTTAATTTATACATAGTAAACTAGTTGCTTTCCTCAAGAAATTGTTGTCCAAATGTTACTAGTAAAATGTTTCGGATAATTTTATCGAATAATTTAAACAAAGAATTTAAAAAACTTACTGACAATTAAAATCAAGCAATTATCTTTTGAAAAATATGTAATGGCAAGATATTTCAACGTTATTTCTAAGCTAATACATTTTCTTGTATCAATAAAGTAAAACAAATCTTATTCATAAAAATTTATTTCATTTTTAAAAAAAATTCAATTTATTAAAGAAGCCATAAGGATGGGAACTTTTTTTCACTTAAAAAATATAGTTCATCACAAAAAAAGATATTAACTATTTTATCTATTAATGCGAATTCTTCCTTAAAGTCTTCCTCATTCTAAATAATATTAGAAAGCAATATTTCAAGAAATTTTTAAAAGTTTGTGCTTCTGTAGTACAGAAAAATAAATTGCATTTTAGTTTTTTTTTATCTACTAATATAGCAATTAAATATTCTGTTCAGTGGAGGTTCAGAGTATGATCCTGAAGCTAATTATAATTTTAAAAATAATGATGTTCTCAAATAATAACTTCGAATTTGTGACAGTAGATTTCATTCCTTATTATTATCATTTTACTTTTCTTCTGTTGTTAGTATTTGCATATTCAGTGGCGAATTTTTCCAACTTGCAAATCTATAGCAGTGCACATTATAAGGCTCAATGAGTAAGTAAAATTAACTTCAATATATTTTTTTAACTTAATTAATTTTCAATGGATGATTTTCAGTTAATATTTTTATTTTAGTAACTTAGATTATATGACTCCATTTAATTATTTATAATGAATTCATGACCACAATTTTTTTTAAACACAATAGTATTTAATTACTTGGTACATTTTATTACCACATTCACTATTTAAACACAATGGAATGAATGGAAACTGGATGAAATATAAATGAATAACTGTTAACATTAAATAAATAATTTATAAATCACATAACACAATGCAACGAATGAAACCGGATGAAATATAAAGGATTAAGTGCTAAAATTAATTTAATAACTTATCAATCGCGTAGTACAATGGAGCGAATGGAAACTGGATTGAATACAATTGATTAAGAAAAAAAATTAATAATTTATAAATCATATTTATAAATTTAATTTATAATTTATAGGTCACATAACATTTCTTTTAGGCAAAGTGATTTATTTTTCAAATAGAATAATTACATTTTCTTAATTGGCATCTCTGTTTTCCTGTCTCAATTCAGTGACTTAAGCAACCAATTAGTTAGTCTAATTAGAAATCCACCAACTCTTATATCGAAAACCAATTTGTTCAATCTAATTATATCGTGCACATAAAAATTAATACGTCATCCGTTTTCGCATAAAATCTTACACACCTCGTCGGCCCCATAAAAATTTCATCTAATAATTTATGTCCAGAAAAACGCAAAAAGTAAGAAACATTTGTATCACACTTACGTAGAAACCAATAATCAATAATGCTTCGCTGCGAAAACATACCTCCAATAAAGCGAAGTAAAGAAACTTAAGATGAAGGGTGCAGCCATTTTATGAGGACAGTATTCCTCATATATCGTCTTACCTTCCTATCAAGCGGGCAAGGACATATTTTATGTGGTTCTATACATCTCCTGGCGACATTAACGAAATGGTCGCTTTTCATCTGCTGCTTTTTGGACAGCCTGGTAAAAGAAATATCGGTACGCCACAAGGTAGAAAAGAAGACACGGTCCTTGCCTTATCTGCGCCATGTGGTCACAGGGATTATATTATCTTTTTTGTTCTCGAAATATGTGCCAACAAGTATAGCACAAGGCTTAGGGATGTAAGTCATTTCACAAATGATAATAGAGTAAATCTCACATAAGGACATGGGCACAAATGCAGAGAAAAATGGAAAGAAAAGAAAAATGTAGGAAGCAAGTAAATAAACAAAAGAAAAATGGAGGAAGCAAGTAAATACAAAAATGAAAAATGGAGGAAACAAGTAAATGCACAAAAGAAAAATGGAGGAAACAAGTAAATACACAAAAGAAAAATGAAGGAAGCAAGTAAATACACAAAAGAAAAATGAAGGAAGCAAGTAAAAACAAAAAAGAAAAATGGAGGAAACAAGTCAATACACATAAGAAAAATGGAGGAAACAAGTAAATACACAAAAGAAAAATGGAGGAAACAAGTAAATACACGAAAGAAAAATGAAGGAAGCAAGTAAATACACAAAAGAAAAATGAAGGAAGCAAGTAAATACACAAAAGAAAAATGGAGGAAGCAAGTCAATACAAAAATGAAAAATGGAGGAAAAAAGTAAATACACAAAAGAAAAATAGAGGAAACAAGTAAATACACGAATACAATCAAAAATGAAACAAAATTGCTCACATACTAACAGAAACATACAGCAAATTATATAAAACAATTGAAGAAGCATGATCAAATAATAAAAAATATATATTCAAGATACAAATACAAACGCATATATGCAAATTTATGTAGGTAAACACAAAATACAGGGGAAATAAATAATACGAGGGAGATACTGTTTATATATGTACAAAACGAAATGAAAGATGATTTACTCTGTACAAAAGCAATTAAATGGAGAGGTTATTGTTCATTAGAAGGCAATTCCTGAGTTTACGTCTTTCCAGAATAAACTTGGTGCATTAAAATATCAAATGTTTGTCATGCTGGACTACACTATTGTGGCACGAAAATCTCTCATTCGGCGACAAATTGAATCCTTTTAAATAAGCCTTAGAGTGTCCATACCAAGTTAAAAACTGAATAAACTTAAAATTTGACTCCATGTAGTTACCATGTAGGCGTTTCTGTATGGATGGGAAAAAATGCTGCTACAGATAGGATGTAAAATAAAGTGACCAGAATTTCTGACTATACTTGCGAAAGTTTTCCGTATTAGGCATGAGTAAGAAATATGCTTATGAGAAAGAAAGTCATATAAGAATTTTCAAAAGTTTGGTCGTGAGATTTATACAAATCGTTACAATATTTCAGTTTGGTTTAAATTAATTTTGTTTATTAACATCTCATTTAAGGCAACACTAGGGCTATTTTAAGACGAATTTCCCAATTTATGAGCCACGATTAGATGATGAGGACGACCCCTGCACCCCTCTCCAGACTCCCATACAACACCTGCAGAAAGACATTTGGCTCTGCTGGATTTAACGTGCGCTAGATCTGTTTACAAGACAGTTTTTCGGAGGCATCTGGTTCGGAACATGGAACCATCCGGTTTTGAAGTTGAAACTTTAACACTAGGCCACCGTGTCTTTTACACTTTTCGGATCTCCATGGCACTGAATTGTTTGAAAATTGTATATGTCTGCCTGTGAATACGATAACTCAAAAACGAATTCAGTTTAACTAATAAAATCTGGCGTACTCAATTTTTTTAGATTTTTATCAAATTTAAATAATTTTGTTCAGAGTGAAAACATTTGTTTAAAAATAAAAATTAACACGATAACTAGAAAGCAAAGCGATATATAAAGATAAAACTGGGTACCCAGACATAACATCTAAAGTTTATATGTGTCGAATACGGAACTGAATTTAACATGGGATCGACATCATGTGATATGTTATTTTGTGTTTAAGATTGCAGCTATATGACAAGCTTTAATTTTAATCCATCTAAAAAAGCGCCTTAAAAATACATTGGCTTTTCTGATATTTATTAGTTTAGCTGATATTACATTGTTTTTAGGTATTGATATTTTTCATCAATTTATCGTCAAACAACGCGCGCTAGAAATCATTTCACAAATATTATTCACAATGCATAGAATAAATATGCAGATACTCTTATTGCACAGTATATCAAATGTTCAGGAAAACTACTCCCCATGACTGCATTTCTTTTTGAACTGTGACTTCGAAATTTCTGAAACGTTTAATGTTAGACGACTGAAATTTTTATTTTCCGCTTACCTCAAATTTGTAATTAATCATGCCTAATCTCAAATGAAATCTATTCAACAGATATTTTTCTGTCTGTCAATTATATTTCAACTACATGATAATCTCATTGCAAGGGATTCAAAGTTCTTTTCTGCTGGGTTTCTTCACTCGTTGGAGTACCGGAAAATGTATTGAAGGACAATCTAGCTAAAACTGCTACCACTTTTTGAAATCTCCCATTCCCTTAAAAGACATGAAAAAACCACGTTAAATACAGTCTGCATTTAAAATGGCAAAACCAGTGGTATCTTACAGAGGCTAATTTACTTGAAACAATAAAGCATCAAATCGACGGTTGGCCCTGTTTGCCTAATAGAAAATGCGATACCATTCTTAGATTAATGACTGCTGTCCACACACGGCTCACACATACACATTCGTCGTGGGTGGAATCTGCACACCGATGTGCAATATGCCAGTGTCCTATGATCGTTCTCCGTATTTTAACAGAATGTCCACAATTTAACAATGGACAAATTCACTGCTTTGACTCTCCCTACATCGGATTTAAATACATTTTTCATACATTTTTTCCCATCATCACTTTTTTAAAAAGGATTGTCTTTTACTTTTTGGTTTGATTCTCAAATAACTTATACATATTTTTTACAAAGCTGTTACATTTCGTAAATTTTACAAGTTGACAGCTCCAGAATAACGATGCAATTTAGATAGAAATTTTAAAAACTTTTAAAATAAGATTAGACTTCACCGTATGTTTGGCGTGGTTTAATCAAAGAATTTTCTTGCGCCAATAAATTCCATCAATCAATGAATAAATCTATCTGCTTGTTTAATTGCAGCTAAACATGAAATTATTGAAACTCAAAGAACAAGGTAGACAAAATTTGGAACACAGTTTTGTCATTTAACAGAAGCTTATCAGATTTTAAAACAAATCCCCAGATGAGACATTATTTCCCCGTTTGTCTATGCATTCTCATACATTGAAAAATGATAAAAGCATCCAATAACTTAAATGCTATATAATCCTGTTCATAAAACTGTGGTTTTGCTTTAAGTTTTGGTTTCAATTCCCTACAAAAAAGCCGAGAAATATTAATATACAGACGTGAAAAGTTCATCTAGGGTTTTTTAATTAAGACTCTGAGCACTTATGGAGTTCACGTTCCTGATAACGATCCCCTATTTCCTGTATTTCAGCATTTGAAAAAGGTCCAGCTATGCCTGTCTATCTGTGGTTACTCAAATACCCATTAACTTTGACAGACAAAATTTCATATGTGAACTTATCAGAAATTTGCAAATGTCAACAAAATACCTTGCAAAATATTTTCTCGAAAAATTTGTTCGTATGCTTATGAATATGATAACAAGATATCGTGAAATGATAACATATAAATATGGAATGCAGTTCAATCAATAAAATTGCAGATACGAACAAAATTTTGCATTAAATGTGTCAAAGGTTTGATATTTGTTGACCTACCCTTTCGCAAGTATATCAACAAATTCAAAACACAAAATCTGGTAACTTTGTAGAGATAAAGTCAAAATTGTAGATGTACATAAAATTGTCCAGCCGCTGCGTCACATGATAGAGATTATTGCCTGAAGTGTGGACACGCAAAATCATAAAAATAGTATTTAATCGAAATGTTTTTGAAAGTACGGAAAATAACTTTCTAAGTGGCCTACTTATATTTCACATGATAATTTCATCACGTGTGAATGAATATTTCAATTTATTTTCGGGTGTTTTCCACTCCTAATCCTTTTTTAACTGAAATAATCACGTGTGAGCGAATATTTTATTTTCAGTTTCTCAATTCTGAATTCTTTTTTAGTTAAACTAATCACGCGTTACTGAATATATTAATTTATTTTCGAGGTTTTTCAATACTGAATCCCTTTTTAACTGAACTATTCATGCGTGAGGGAAAATTTTAATGTATTTTCGTATCCTTTCAACTTCCAATCCTTTTTAAAGCTGAAAAAAATTACAAAACAAAGTCAATAGAGTGAGAATATGAATCTCAAGCCCCAAATGTTGTTTACATTTTTTTCTAGATTAAAGAAAACATTAATGAGTTCAGGTCTGCTCATTCGTGATATTTACATTTCAATTTTAATTTATTCTTAATTTTTCATTCAACAATACTTTATTTTGTATTTGTCAATACTTCCTTTTTTGGCTATTTGATCACAGTTTTTTTTTTTCAAACCGACTTTACTAATCTGGTTTATAAGCCGAGAAAACCTGGGTTGTGAGTTCGAACCCACAAGCTTAACATTCCCCGTGCGTGATGGTGGCTGGTGTTCGTATAAACCTGGCGTGGTCACAAAGTCCTCCATGTCGTGAGTAATAACACTGGGACACTGGATCAGAGGTGATCGCTCTCGGTTTCCTGCTTAAATTACGGTCTTTGGAGGAATTAATGAAGTCCTTCCCGTAAAGAGGGTCGTGACACATGTGTAGCTAAAACCTACTCTTGGCCCTAGATGGAGCTACTGAAATAAGAGACATGAAAATTTCGACTTAAAATTACTAATAATTTGTCACGTTGGTTTGTCAATGGTAAGTGCCCTTAAAAACTGAAAAAACAAGCAAAGCTAATCAGATTTATAATGAGTGTTTATAAACCTAAAGGGTTAAGAAAATCCCATACTGTGAACTAAAAAAAAATCAAAATTTTTAAAGTTACTATATATTTGAATCTATTGTGTTCTACTAATAATATTTTGTTTTTATTCTTAGATACTTTGCCAATGTACAAGAATTCAATTTTTTTTAATTAATTTAAATCATATTCGCGATAATATTGCCAGGATAACAAACCTTCTTCTGACCACATCATGTAGTTATTTTAAGATTGTTTTGACTTCATTTGAAAAAGTCAATTTATTTTTAACTATCTTCTAATAAATAACTTATAATATTGATAAAGGATTTGAACAAAACAATATTTTTAACTAAACTAAAATTTTGTAAAGCCTATAATTTATAGACCTTTTTATTATGAGGAAAAACATAAGCAAGCGTGCCCTAAGTAAAATGTTAAATTCACTACCCCACACAAACTGCCAAGCAAGACTTCGTAAGAAATAACAAGCTTACCCTATATGTAAAATTTCAAAACATTATAAGTATTTTATATTATATATATAAACATTATAAGTTATATATATATAAACATTATAAGTATATTTCAAAACATTTTAATTTTTATATGTAAAATTTCAAAACATTAATTTGATACATATAAAAATTAAAGGGCAAATACCAATGCAATTATCTAATGTAAAAAACTAGAGAAAGAATCTCTCCAAAACTTTCTCGCATATGCTCAAATTTAGGTGTTGTTTTACAGTGTCTTGCTTGGCATTCATGAACGATAATGAATTAAGCATTTTTACTGAATCTACCGGGTGATACATTGGAGAGTTTTTTGGTGATTAATCCTTGACATGCAATTTAATAGTATCCGAAAAGAAAATTTGCGTTTTGCGCAAACGATTGAAATAAGGATTTGACACAAACCATAATTGTAGTCACAAAATGACATACCCAATTTGATATATTTAAATCATGACAGCTTTCAGTTATAGCTTTTACATATTTTAAAAGTACAGACAGACGGTCGATTCCTTTGGATTTGCTCAAAATATTATATGTAGATAATATATATATATATATATAT
>JAPMOQ010010288.1:2872330-2916075 GCA_026543055.1 Argiope trifasciata
TTAAGAATGGAAACTGAATTAAATATAATTGATTAAGATCTAAAATTAATTTTATAATTTATTAATCATATAACACAATGTTACGAATGGAAACTGAATTAAATATTATTGATTGAGAACTAAAATTAATTTTATAATTTATAAATCATATAACAGCACAATTAAACAAATAGAAACTGGATTAAATATAATTGATTAAGAGATAAAATTAATTTAATAATTTATAAATCATATAACTCTTCTTTCTTGCAAATTGATTTAATATGCAAATAGCATAAATACATTTTCTTAATTGACATCTCTGTTTCCCTCCCCCAATTCAGTGATTTAAGCAACCGAATAGTTAGCCTGGTTAGACCAACCCTTACATCGAAAACAAATTTGTTCAATCTAATTATATCAGGCACATAATAATTAATACGTCATCCCTTTTCCCATAAAATCTTACAGACCTTTTTGACACATAAAATTTTCATCTAATAATTTATATCCAGAAGAACGCGAAAAAGCAAAAAACATTTTTATCACACTTGCGAAGAAACCAATAATCAATAATGCTTCACAACGAAAACATACCTCCAATAAAGCGAAGTAAAGAAACTTAAGATGAATGGTGCAGCCATTTTATGAGGACAGAATTCCTCATATATCCTCTTACCTTCCCATCAAGCGGGCAAGGACATATTTTATGTGGTGCTGTACATCTTCTTGCGACATTAACGAAACGGTCGCTTTTCATCTGCTGTTTTTTGGACATTCTGGTAAAAGAAATATCGGTACGCCACAAGGTGAAAAAGAAGACAGCAGCACTTGCTTTATCTGCGCCATGTGGTCACAGGGATTATTTTACTGAGACATGTTTTTTTGTTGTTGTTTTCGAAATATAAACTCTTTGTGTGCCAACAATTATACCACGAGGTGTACAGATGTAAATAAGTTCACAAATGATAGTAGAGTAAATTTCAAATATAAGGACATATGCAGAAATTCAGAGAAGAATGGAGAAACAAGTAAATACGCAAATGCAAACAAAAATGAAACAAAACGGCTCACATACTAATCGGAACACACAGTAAATAATATAAAACAATTGAAGAAGCATGATCAAATAAAAATATAAAAAATTCAAAAAACAGATACGAAAGTATATATGCAAATATATGTAAGTAAACACATTGAAATACAGTTTAAATAATACGGATGCTGTTAAAAATACTGTTAATATATGTATAAAAGGAAAGGGAAGATGATTTACTCCGTACAAAGGCAGATAAATGGGGAAGCCAAGCTATATTGTTCTTTAGAAGGCAGTTCCTGAATTTACGTCTTTCCGGAATAAATTTGGTGCATTAAAATATCAAATTTTTGGCATACTGGACTGCACTAGTAAGGCACGAACATGTGTCAGTCGGTGACAAATTGTATCATTTTAAATATGCCTTAGAGTTTGCATACCTAGTCAAAAACTGAATGAATTAAAGCAGTTAGCCTTTAAGAGTTTCTGTATGGATGGGGAAAAATGCTGCTACTGGATGGATGTAAAATAAAGTGACGTGAATTCTTTGCAATGCTGGCCAAAGTTTAGGAATGTGTACGAAATAGTCTTATAAGAAAGAAAGTCTTATAAGAATCGTCAGAGATTTAGGCAAATCGTTACATATTTCGGTTTGGTTTAAACTACTTTAGTTATAATAACATCCTATTTAAAGCAAACACTAGGACTATTTTAAGACGGATTTCGCAATTTATGAGCCATCGTCAGATGATGAGGATGACCCCGGCACCCCTTTCCAAAATTTCATACGACATCAGCAGGAAGACATTTGGCCCCAATGGATTTTAACTTCCACTAGACCTGTTTACATATGGTTTGGGGGGGGGGCATTGGGTTTGGAACATGGAACAATCTGGTTTTGAAGCCGAAATTTTAACACCAAATCAGCGTGAACTTTTACACACTTCGGATCTCTATGAGTCTGAATTGCGTAAAATTGTATATGCCTGCCTGTGAACACGGTAACTTAAAAAGAAATTCAGCTAAACTAATGAATTCTGGCATATGATTTCTACTCCAAATTTATAGATTTTCATCGACTTTTTAATAAATCTATTCAGAGGAAATCTATTTGTTTCCAAATGTAAATTAACATGATAACTACAAAATAAGGTGATATATAAAGATAAAATTGGACATTTAGACATAAGATATAAAGTTTATGTATGTCGAATTTGGAAATAAATTCGCCAAAGGGACCATCGTATCTCATATGTTATTTCATGTTTAAGATTGTAGCTATATGTCAAGCTTTAATTTTTAATTAATCAGAAAGAAAGCGTCTAAAATATGCATTAGATTTTCTAGTATTTATTAATTTAGTTGATATTATATAGTTTTAGGTATTAATTTTTTTCAGCATTTTACCACCGAACAACTTACTCTAGTAGGTTCTTTCACCACCATTATTCATCAACACATACAGTAAATATTACGCATATGCTTTTATTGAACAGTATGTCAAATGTACAGGAACACCACCACCCCTGGTTGGAATGATAGCTGACTGCATTTTTTAAACTGTGAACACGATATTTCTGAATCCTTTACAGTTAGAAGACAGAATTTTTTTATTTACAGCTTACGCCGAATTTGCAATTAATCATGCCAAATCTCAAATGAAATCTATCCAACAGATATTTTTCTATCTGTCTGTAAAAAAGTGTTTTCGAATCGTTGACATCACTCTCATCAAAAGAATTTCAATATACTTTAACTACATGATAATCTCACTTGCAAAGGGTTTAATTTTCTTTTTTACTGGGTTCCTTCGCTCCTTGATATACCGGGAAACGAATTAGCAGACAATCTTGCGAAAACTGGTACCATCATATTAAAATCTTCTTTTCCAATAAAAGACATAAAAAACCACGTTAAATCCAGTCTGTGTTTAAAATAGTAAACCCAGTGGGTTCTTACACAGACAAATAATCTTATAGATACAATTAAATTAAAGCAGTAAAATATCTAATCTACGGTTGGCCTTGTTTGCCCAATAGAAAATTAGATACTATTCTTAACAGATTAAGAATTGACCATACACGGCTCAAACAAAAACATTTACTTTTTATGGAACATGCACCCCGATGTGTAATGTGTCAGTGTCCTATGAATGCTCTTCATATCTTAACAGAGTGTCCAAAATTTAACGATGGACGAATTCGCTTTTTTTACTCTCCTCACATCGAATTAAAAGACATTCTTCACAGATGTCCCTATCCCTACGTTTTTAAAAATGATTTGTTTTTACTTTTTTATTTGATTCTTAAATAACTTTTAGACTGTATTTTACCACACTATTACATTTTGCAGATTTTTTCAAGTGTACAAGCCAAGGATAACGATACAATTTTGATAGAAAATTTTAAAACTTTAAAAATAAGATTAGATCTCAGCGTAAGTTTGGCTCAGATTAATCGTAGGTGGTTCTTGAGCCAATAAACTCCATCAATCAATGAATCAATCTGTCTGTTTGTTTGAATGCAGCTAAACATGAAACTATTGAAACTCAAAGAACAAGACATATAAAATTTGGAACACAGATTTAGCATTTAACAGAAGCTTATCAGATTTTAAAACAATTCCCAAATCCTCAGATGAGACATTATTCACCTGTTTGTCTATGCATTCTCATATATTTAAAGTGTGGTGACATCTTAATAAGCCAGTAACAGCCACTAGACATTAGCGATCGGGTTTGTCGAATGGATAAGTTAAGCGACTTCCAACCCAAACATCGCAGGTCCGATCCTTGACAGAATTCAGCCTCAACATTCGCTCAATTTCAGCCAACACCATCGCCAAAAAAGTGATAACTAACACATCCGATAAGTTAAATAATATATAGTCCTGTTAATAAAACTATGGTTTGCTTTAAGTTTTGGTTTCAATTCCTAACAAAAAAGGCGAGAAAAATCAATATACAGACTTGAAAAGTTCATGTGCGAGTTTTTAAAATAAAACTGAGTACTTATGGAGTTCACGTTCTTGATAATGATCCTCCATTTCTCGTATTTCATCACTTGAAAGAGGTCCAGCTATGCCTGTCTATCTATGGTTACACAAATACCCATAAGACGAATTATCATATGCAACCTTACCAGAAATTTTTAAATGTTTACAAAATACCTTGCAAATTTTTTCTCTAGAAATTTGTTCGTATACTTATGAATAGGATAACAAGATATCATGAATTTATAAGGTGTACAATTTGGAATGCAGTTTAATCAATAAAATTGTAGATACATAGAAAATTTTACATTAAATGTCTCAAAGTTTTGCTATTTGTTGACTTACCCTTCCGCAAGTATATCAACGAATTCAAAAAACAAAATCTGGTAACTTTGTTGAGATAAAGTCAAAATTGTAGATGTGCATCAAATTGTCTAGCCGCTGCGTCACATGATAGAGATTATTGCCTGAAGTATGGACTCGCAGTTTCATAAAAATAACATTTAATCGAAATGTTTTTGAAAGTACAGAAATTAATTTTCTAAGTGGCCTACTTATATTTCACCTGATAATTTCATCACGTGTGAATGAATATTTCAATTTATTTTCGGGTGTTTTCCACTCCTAATCCTTTTTTAACTGAAATAATCACGTGTGAGCGAATATTTTATTTTCAGTTTCTCAATTCTGAATTCTTTTTTAGTTAAACTAATCACTCGTTACTGAATATATTAATTTATTTTCGAGGTTTTTCAATACTGAATCCCTTTTTAACTGAACTAATCATGCATGAGGGAACATTTTAATGTATTTTCGTATCCTTTCAACTTCCAATTCTTTCAGCCAAAAAAATTACAAAATAAAGTCAATAGAATGAGAATATGAATCTCAAGCCTCATTTATTATTTACATTTTTTTTTCTAGATTGAAGAAAGCATTGAAGAGCTCAGGACTGCTCATTCATGGTATTTTCATTTCAGTTTTAAATTATCCTTAATATTTCATTCAGCATTTTTTTATTTTTTATTTCTCAATGCATTTTTTCGGCTGGAGGATCATAGTTTGTTTCAAACCTACTAAGGATACTTATAAACCAGGATAGCCTGGTTCTTACGTCGCATTCCATGGGATGTAAGTTTGAGCCCGCCACCTTAACATTCCCCGTGCATGCGGGTAGCTGGCTCACGTATATACCTATTGTGATCACAAAGTCCTCCATGTCAAGAGTAATACTACTGGGGCAGTGGATCAGAGGTGATCATTCTCTGGTTTAGGTCGAAACTACTATCCTTGGATGCATGAATGAAATTCGCTACGTAAAAAGGGTTGTGACATGTATGTAGCTAAACCATACTCTTGGCCTTGATGGCGCTACTGAAAAAAAGAGTCATAAAAATTGCGGCTTAACATCGCTAACAATTTGTCAAGTGGGCTTGTTAATGACAAGTGCCATCAAAACCAACAACACACAAGCAAGCAGCACTAATAAGATTTAAATTGAGTGTATATGAACCTCATAGGAAGAGAAGATCCCATAATATAAACTTCAAAGAAGATCAGTACTTTTAATGCTATTTTATATTTAAATCTAATGTGTTCTACTACTAATATTTTTTTATTCGTAAACACTTTGTCAGTGCAGAAGAATGCGATTTTCGTTAATTAATCTATACTAATCATATCCCTGATATTGTTGACAGTGTAACAACCGATATTAATAAGCAGGTCATGTGGTTATTTTTTTAAATTTCGACTTCATTCGAAAAAAAGTACATTTACTTTGAACTACCTTGTAATAAATTGATAAAAAAATTTAATAAAAAAGATTTTGATTGACATTATATAAAGCTTGTAATTTATGGAGTTTTTCCATTATGAGGTAAAACATAGCAAACTTTCTCTATACATAAAATTTATATATAGAGAAAATTAACGGGCAAATATCAATGCAATTTACTAACGCTTACTTACGCTAAAAAAACAACTGAAGAAAATCTTTTTAAATCTGTCTTGCAGATTCTCTAATGAAGGTGTTATTTCATAGAATATCTTGCTTGGCATTTAAGTGCAATAGTTGTGAAACATGAATCTTTGGTGTGAATTGAGCATTTCTACTGAATCTATTGTGTGATAGATTGGCTAGATTTTCTAGATTAATCCTTGGCGTACGCTTTAATGGTGTCCGATAAGGAAATTTGCATCATTCGCAGACGATTAAAATAAGAATTTGAGACAAATCCTCAATTGCAGTCACAAAATAACATACCAAATAGGATATATTTAAATCATGGCCACTTCGAGTTAAAACTTTTACATGTTTCTAAAAATACAGACCGACAGACGATAAATTACTTGCTGGGTTTGACTCAATATGGATATAATGTATCAGTTATATCTATTTAGCACTATTTGTTTGGCAATTATCGTCCAAAATTATGTTCTTACAAACGGAGACACACACTTCCTCTTAGAGAATTTTGATTATAATTTGATAGAAATTCAGAAAGTTGGTATAAATACTGTATATCAAATTTCATTCATCTTGGTCAAAGAATTTCTGAATTATCTTAGTCACATACAGAGAAGCGAAAATTTTCCGAAAATGTGATTTTTGAACTCAAAGAGTTTTAAAAAGTGGAAATTCATCAAAATTTTTTCAAATGTTTTGGCGATCACTACACTTTCTCTGTACTATGCATACCAAAAAAGAAAAGTTGTTTTTTAAAGAGAATAAGGCTTTCATAAGTAAGTTCACGTGAGAAAGCGGCTTTCTTCATTCATACCTTTTATCCCCTAAAGCTATTACTACGATTTCAGCCTCCAGCAGTCATTCGTGACAAATCGAACTTGTGTGACACTTGTACTTACCATACATTACAAGCAGTTGTGACATTTTGGAAAGACGTCAAATTCTTTATCCGCCCAATCCGATTACGGAGATCGAAATGATTAAATTTGCTCTTTCAAAAGCGTCAATCTTTCCTATCACAAAATCTCCGAGGGGAAAAAATGGAAGGCCATTTAATTTTATTTCTTATTTCGAGAGAGATAAAAGTATCATATCATACACGGTGGTTTCTACTATAAGAGAATCTTTTAGACATTTACAAGGCATAAAGAAAAGTTAGTCATTTTTCTAGTTAATCGTAAGAGAAGTTTGAAAAATATTTACAGTAAAAATCAATTTATTTATTCTATATCCGAAACTGATTGTTTGTTTCCATGTCTTTTGTACAGAGCAACAAGTTAAAAAAAAACTCTTAATGGAAGGTAGCGCAGATTTGCTTCACGGCAAAAGAGAGGATATTGTCGCCTTTTCAAAATGCAAAACACATTTAAAATACAAGTAATTAAAAACTAAGCAATCTCTTTATGTATCTTAAGAAATTTAATCTATAATTTAGTTGAAATTTCAGAAAAATAATAAAAAGTCTTATGTTTTTTTTAATACCACTTGTCATTGTCAAGTCCGCTGAATAATTTTGTCATCTATTTAAGCCCAAATTTTAGTGCCTCTTGTTTTTCAGTAACGTTATCTAGGGTCAAGAATAATAATTAGCTACACGAGGGTCTCAACCCTTTATACGTTGCAGACTTAATTCATCGATAGACAGATTGTTATTTAGATAAGAACCAGAGATCTATCGCCTCTGCGCCAATGGTATTACTCTCGACATGGAGGGCTTTGTGACCGAGACAGATTTACACGTGAGTCAGCCACCACCGCATATGGGGATTTCGGTCGGCGGGGTTCGAACTCACAGCCGAAGGGATGTGAAGCCAACGCTCTATCTACCAGGCTAATCCGGACTATTTTATCTTTCAAAAGGTTTATATATTATTATTTATAGAATATAATTATTATCTTATAAAAGAATAATAAATATTATTTTAAAGAACTTCTGAAACTCAAAAAAAACGTATGCGTTTCTTTTTTGAAAGGAGTGTGGTGATAATGAATTCCCTTATTAAAAAGTGGGCAATAAAATTTCGAGATACAACTTTCAATGATCTGATTTACAGATTGGAACCGCTCTAAAAACAATCAAGTGGACAGAGGGGGCCTGATGGTAAGGTCTTGACTAATGAGCTGTAGGGTTTCAGATTCGAGATCCGATTATATCAAAAATCACCATGCCCATTAAATAAGTCAGACTAAACGTTCTCCCGCTGGTGTGGTGAGGAGAGAGGGTGCCAGCTCAGCTGTCGTCCTCATCTTCTGACTGTGGTTCAAAATGACTAGGTCTGTTCCTAGCATTGCTCAGAACTAGTGTTGCTTTTCAACGGAAATTTAATATAACTAAATAAAACCCAATCAATCACTTTTATTTGTACGTAAATGCTATACAGATTTCCATTTGTGGTATAAAAATATGACTTCAACTTTGATAAAAATATCTAATTGTAAATATTTCGTTGAATTTCTTCAGAGTAATTCCTTCGATTGCCTCGGTATGAAGAGCAGATGGGAAGGTTGATAGGACTCCCATAAATGAAATTTGCTCAATATTTGTTCGAAACTTTCAAATTTAATATCAAGATTACATTTCAAATGTTGATCGTTTCATTTTTTTTTTTGAATATCTCGTTCACAAACAAACATAATTTGAAAAATGGTATGATCTAGCAAAAAAACAAGTTTAAAATAAAAAGATTCGCTTTTTTTAGAATATTAATGCAGTTACATAACGGTCACCTTTTTTGTAGAAATCGGTTAAAAAAATGAAAATACACTGATGGAAAATAAAATCCCAACACTAGGAAGGAGCTGTGCTAGATAAACGAAATTTTGTAGGCGTGTTTATACATCTGAAAGATGACGTCGATTCAAATTTCGAGCTACGCGCGTAAGTGTGGCGCTAGTAGCGACACTATGAACATGCAAATGAGATTTGCTTTAAATAAGCTCTGTAAGGTTCGTGATCGTTATTTACAGTTGAGATTTGACGTAGTGGGTTAATGTTAGTCAAGGATGCCTCTGAGAAGACGAAGAAGCCATTATCAACAGCTCACTGAGTTTGAACGAGGTCGTGTGGTAGGGCTGCGGGAAGGTGGGTTTTCTTTCCGCGATATTGCTGAAAGACTTGGCAGGAATGTATCCACTATGCATGAGTATTGGCGGCAGTGGTCAAGGGAAGGTACTGCCTCAAGAAGATCAGGTTCCGGGCGGCCAAGTGGTACTACTGAGAGGGAAGACCGTCGTATTCGGCGTATGGCTGTGGCTAATCGTACTGCGTCTGCAGCTGAAATTCGAGCTGCAGTTGGCACCACAGTGACACAACGAACTGTTACAAATCGGTTACTTCAAGGACAGCTCCGAGCCAGATGCCCTGTACAGTGCATTCCACTGACTCCAAACCACTGCCATTTTCGACGTGAGTGGTGTCAAGCTAGAGCTCATTGGAGAACGGAGTGGAGATCTGTTGTGTTTTCTGATGAAAGCCGGTTCTGCCTTAGTCGCAGTGATATCCGTTTGTTAGTTAGAAGGAGGCCAGATGAACGCCTTCTAGAACCCGTCTGCGGCCTAGAAACACAGGGCCTACTCCTGGAGTTATGGTTTGGGGAGCAATTTCGTATGACAGCAGGAGCACCCTCGGGGTTATCCCACGCACCCTGACTGCAAATTTGTACGTCAGTTTAGTGATACAACCTGTTGTGCTGCCATTCATAAACAGCATTCAAGGGGGTGTTTTCCAACAGGATAACACTCGCCCTCATACCGCTGTTGTAACCCAACATTTTCTACAGAGTGTCGACATGTTGCCTTCGCCTGCTAGATCACCAGATCTTTCTCCGATCGAGCACGTATGGGACATCATTGGACGACAACTCCAACGTCATCCACAACCAGCATTAACCGTCCCTGCATTGACCGCCCAAGTGCAACAGGCATGGAATTACATCCCCCAAACTGATATCCGACACCTGTACGACACAATGCATGTACGTTTGCATGCTTGCATTCAAAATTCTGGCGGTTACACCGGTTACTAATGTACCAACATTTCACATTTGAAATGGCTCTTCTCGCCAATGGCTCTACCTGTGATCCTGAAACTTAAATCAATTAAATATGTTACCTAGACAAATGTATTTCTAAAATTTCATTACTGTACAATAATTTTTTCTTCGTGTTAGGATTTTTTTTCCATCAGTGTATAAATAAAATTTATTTTTTGTTACAGCTTTAATTTATGCTAGATAATAAACAGAATGGAATTTGCAAATTTGGCAAACTATAATCTCAAATATTATTCCATATTATCGATGCTTCTACATTATCCTGTGTTTCCGTATAATCCTCTACAGAGAACTTCAGCTCCAGGGTAGCAAAATTTGAAACAAATGGAATGTACAAGATTGCTCAAAATCGTATTAAATGTTGGGTCAAAAAGCCTGTTAGACACGGTAGACGACATTGTTCGTGATTGTTATTCCCGAATGTATTCTAAGAGATTCTACAGTTCAACAATCCAAAACAAAATTCTATAATCATAATCATGTGCATCCGGTGAGATTCAAACTCGCAACATTGGGAGTTGTAGCCGTTTAACATTTCTACTAGACAAAAGTGATAACTCCTGTCCTAAACCTGTTATCTAGCTTATGTCCTTACTTCCACAATAGTGACGTCATATCTGTCCACATTGAATAGAAAATGATTATTATTCAAGGAAGTAAAGGCATTCAAAAGGCATATTTCTTGTTAAAGTTGAATGTATTAAAAATTTAATTTCAATGTAAATAAAATGCAGTCTCAGAGACCGCACCTTCCCAGTTAAGTAATAAAATTTCATTTCCCCAGTTAAGGGTTAAAGTTAGAATATAGCAAAAAGCATCACACACTTTGATAGGGATGATAATAAAACTCCTACATGGAAGCATTCTATCCAAATATATTTTTTCTCAACCAAAAAAAAGGGAGAGACAGAGAGAGAATAAGCAAATGCGTGACAAATAATATTCTTTCAATTAAAAAATAATAGCCTTATTAGCATCGATCGAAATTTTGATATGTATATACAAGAAAGAGAAAAGGTTTTTTGTTTCTTTCTACACATGAGCTTTGTATATTGGGACTAAACTTCGAAATGCCTGATGTCATTTTTTCATTACTGGTTATGCTCCCGTTTTGTTGACGTGGACGTTTTAAGTCATTGTTTATGATTACTGAAACTTACGATGGAATACTGAAATGAAGACTCTCTTTACGAATAGTCGATAATCACGCGCACATGCAACGCCATCTACTGTGATCGTTAGGCATTTGCAACCAACATTGCCTTGTGTTTCTGAGTATTCTAGGTGCACCCTAACCCTCCGAGAAGAAAGTAATATCATTGTATTGATTATAAGTAATGCATAAGGTACTATACATTACTGTACAGTAAATAAAGCAATGCATAATATATTATACATTACTGTATAACACATAAGCAATGAATAATGTTCTATACAATGCTGTATAGTAAATTAGAATGAAATGAACTGGCGAAGTTCATGATTTGAAATACTCAGGAACATCCTAATTGCTCAATATTGAAACGAAATATTCATAAGAACCCAAAATGTTCATGACTGAAACCTTGAAATGATAATGAACATCCTAATTGCTCATGATTGAAATTTCAAAGGTTTATGAACATCCAAATTGTCGGAGTTGAAATATTCATGAACATCCGAATTGATCATGATTGGAACGTTGAAATGTTCATTAACATCTGAAATGCTCATAGGTGAAATGTTTATGAACGTCTGAAGGGCTTATTATTGAAATGCTCATGAACATCTGAATTTTTTATGGTTGAAACGTTGAATTTTCATTATTAAAACGCTCCTAATCTCTGGAAACTATTATTAGTGTCCTAAAACTAAGAAATATTCATCAACACCGAGGAGTTATCTTCACGATATATTGAAGTTCGGCATTCGAAATACCCAAATGTAACATTTAAATATCCCAAAATAAACTAATAAAATGGGAATAAAAGTGACATGATAAATACAATTAATAATGTGAATACGTCTTTTTTAAAATAAAAAGGAATTCATAAAAATAAACACAATTACAACATAAGAACAGCCGGTGAGCTTGCACTCGAGCGTCTGAGGTTCGAGTCTCTGCTCGGGCATTTTTGTTCTTCTTCTGTACTATTTGTTTAGTTCAGATATTTTAACGTCCCGTTGTAAAGCTAGTACTAGTACCAATACTATTTTAGAGATATGTGGATGTCAACTAAATTATATTTATCACTCGATTTGGCGTTACTGAAAAAACAAGACAGGCTCACTCGGCTTAAATCGATAAGATTCATCTGTAAGCGGGCTTGTAAAGTGCCATAAATAACAACACATCAATTAAAGCGAATGTGCTTTTTCAAAACAAGGGGAAAACATAAAGATAAACCTAATTACGATGATAGTGTAAAAATAATAAATGAATGCGGATGAGTATTATGAGGGAAAATATATAACTAGTAAATTATCCTAAGCATTGAATTTCTTTGTAATAAGGAATACAACAATTCAACTTTCTTGCTTTTCATTTTTAGAATCTTCAACAAACGAATGTTTTTTTCTAAAGACGGATGTGTTTCATTTCATAAAAAACTAAAGTAACCATAAATAGAATTATTCGATCTTATTAATAAACACTTCCAAATTTAGAACAATTTATTCCAGCATTTCAGATAAATATATTTTGAGATAGCATTAATTGATTATCTTCCACGGACTGATTCATTGTTATTTATTTCCTTACCTCGTAACCTAAACAGACAATTTCCGAGAGCACCTAGAAAGTAAAAAAAGAAAAGGATTGCACACAGTTAACACCCGATTCGATTCCGCTAGAACAGGATAGATGGCGCAAATTGCCATCGTTACATCTTTCTGGGAAAAAAAGAACAGACACGGCCTCCGCTACCTCAAAAGCTTCAACGAGTGTGTCTCCTGTCCAACCCATGGAAATAATCGCTTCTTAAATTGATCCGGATTGACTCTGATCAGATGTCCAATAAGTCTTACTTCCAAGGCATCAGGGCATGAGGAAAGGCAATTTATTTGAGACGGTTTGTGCAAGAAAGGAGAAGAGCTAAATCAAGAGTGATTTCTTTTTTTGAGAATAGAAGGTTCTTTTATCTTCGGGGCGGGTAAATTAGTAGATGTGAAAGAATTAAGGGACTTCTTTGGAACAACTAATTTTGCCGCCGTTACTTCCGAGGAAAATCAATGGAATAAAAGTATTCTGTCTGCAGCTGGATTTGTTGTTAGACGGACGCCAGGTTTTGTTGATGGACTGTGTGTGGGGGATTAATGCTGGGATTGAAAAATACGGGGTTTTAGAGCTTACTTGGCTATTTATAACACAGATTCTTTTTTTTTCTAAGTTTTTGGAAAACTAAGCAATTGAACATTTTTACAGAATTGTGTCTTTACATAAAATTAAGTTGCTCAAGTGAAAACTAATATCTTTATAGCGGATATAGACACTAAACAAGGTTAAAAAGAGACCTATTTTTGTCAATGTGAAATAGGAACTGTTTCAAATATCACTGAAAGATTCCATTTACCATCATATGAAGGCAGGCTTCCTAACCTAGGGGTTGGATGTATTCCCCGTGATATGGAAGTCAAGGAATCGAGTCCTAGTTCAGTAATGGTTGTTCTTTCGCTGTGTTATATCTCTGAGGTGTGTGAAAGAGTCTCGCCCTCTCCCCCTTATTAAGGGGCTGAGTAAGTGAGTGCGTGAGTGTCACCCCCATATGAGTCTTATTCTTCAGGCCCTCAGGTGTCTTCACCCTTGGAAACTATTGCACTCCCTTTCACGCAGATACGACATTATCATCATCACCGCATGAATAAAATCAGCAAACTAAAAGGCATACTGGCATCTGCCTTATTTTTGCATCATGAGCATAATGGATCAACCATTGCCGTCCATTTAATATTTATATCCACAAGATAACCACATAATAAATCCTTCGATACTTGACAACATTGTCTTTTTTATGAGCAAGCATTGATGTCTGATCAATGATGCAATGCTTCTGCACACTTATTAAGGCTACAACGAGATAAATTTTTGATCTTGGGGAATATAAAAAATTCTAAATTCTTCTACACTGAAAATGGAGATCTCCACCTGAAGAGGATCAGAAAACTGAAAGGTGCGATAGGATTTTCCTTATTTTTGAGCCATGAGCATAATGGATCAGCCATTACCGTCTATTTAATATTTGTATCCCCAAAACTAGCCATCAATATATACTTATTAATATGGAATACTTGACAATATTACCTTTATTATAAGCGAAAATTGATATATTTCTAACAGTATTTGAAGCCGAATAAGGCTACGATGTGATCAATTGCTGATTTTGGGAGATACAAACGTTTGGATATAATCCTACTCCACTATCATTACACGAAGAAAGCCAGAAAATGAAAGGTTTACTGGTTTAGTGGGTGTATGATGTGAGATAAACCTAATGAACAGTTTTGAGTAGAAACACAACGACGACGTTTATTTGCGCGAAGATAAGACAGCACAATGACGACAAATATTTGCAACACAAAAACGACAATTATTTACAGCTTAGACGAGCATACAGCAGCACACAACAACAGCGGCAGTAGAGCATAAGTAGTGACAACCTCCACAGCTCACAAAATTTTCAAACAGGATTCAGCGGGAGAGGGGATCTTCGGAGCTTTACTCCACTAATGCTTTCCACTGTCCCTCGTTTAGCTGTATTACTACCACCAGACTGGCTACAGTACTCGACTCTGCTTCCTCAATAGACAAGGCATACAGTCCAGTCCTCACAGCGAAGCTTGACTCCATCACTGCTTCATTATCCTCTGCAAGACTCGTTATTTATCGTCGTTTTCGACAACCCATGATAACAGCTTCAGACTGCCGTCTTTTAACAGTTCCCAGGAGGTGAGACTAGAATCTTCTAGGCCAATCAGACGTATCCGGCTCCTAATGTATGGTTCGACAATATTTTTTAAATTTCGAGTATTACCCATTATGTTGCCAAAATCACCTAATTAGTGGCCAAATTCTCCACCAGGTTGGCAAATGGCTTCCAATCTCTAGAATCATTAATGCGTCATTGGGCAGCATCCAATACAAAGTACTGTAAATCATTCTTTCCGGCGATAGAACCAACTATGATGCGAAGCAACATCACAGATTCGAACAATATGTTTGAAAGATGCCACATATGGGAAGTATCAGAATACACAAAGTATTTTTCATAGTCTGAAGTATTAAACTCGAATGTGTTTTCGCCATCATTAGACAAAATTGATTTTTTTAGGAGAGGCAACTCAATAACTAGCTCTGTTTCTCGTCTGATAAAAATAAAAGAAAAAGTGGCTCTGTTTATTGTCTTTGGAGCGTGTTATTGCAATTTCTAGGAACGAAAAAACAGGAATTCTATATTACTTTTATGATTGAACGGAAGAAAATACTTTACTTAATCTTGATCTAATACTATACTTACTTTTTACTTTATGTTCTTACTTAATCGGGATAAAAATTCATCATATACACACACAATGCAATGAAGATATTGGTTATATCCTTTCGAGAGCATAACACTGTTATTAATTTCAGAATATATTTATCTTCTACCTTTTTACATGCGCTTAATACAAACTTTAAAATAAAAAGATAATTTTAATGAATACTAACAATTGTTTTTTATCATTTTAAAAGCATCCTTCTTGAAGCATCCCTAATATTGAAATTTAAATTAAAAATTAAAATGTTTTCTAATATTTTATTATGATGCCAGATTTGAGAGAATAATAGGCAATTATTTAATTTAGAACATTCTGAAAAGCATGACTTTTAATATTTCATTTCCTTCCTTTCTGTATTTCACTCTAAATGTAATAATTATTTCTAATTTCTAAAAATATTAATTGTCAAAGTGTCTACCTGATTATCAATATAATTAGCTGAAAAAACAGAAAGTTTAAAGCAGTGGAAAAAATTAATTTGAGTCCGTATTTTGATGAATTCCCATGTCTCCAAAAGGAATTATGATGAAGAAGCTATTTATGAAATTATATTTGGTCTACTTGTCTGTGAATACGATAGCTAGCTTTAAAAAAACGAAAATAGTTTGGTTTCAATGCAATATACAACATTGCATTGAAACCAAAACTTCAGACTTCTATCATATTACAGATGATAAACCTGAAGGGGACCAAATTGAGTTCTTGAAACTGAGATGTGATGGGGTATCTAAGATGGAAAATGTAGCCAGGAAATTCATCAATATATGCATCTGCTTACATTTGAACACAATAATGCAAATGAGGAGTTAACTGAAATAACATTTGCATGCAGCCATTGCAGCAGAATTGTATAAAATTAGGGAATCATTTAAAATCAGATTTGAAACATGATTTATCAGGCTTTAGAAGAAACTATACATGTGCTACGCTATATTGAGGAAACACAACAGAATATCAGGTGGAGTTCCTTCTTCTATTTCCATAAACCATTTTCTACTATTACTAATATGGACTATGAGGATTTAATTTTATCATTGTTTTCTGTATACCAGATATTAAAAGGCTTATTTTAGACAATTGTAGAACCTACATTTCACCTTTTTATTTTAGATCTATAGGCTAGGTGAGATAAAAACTACCTAATATCTTTCAGGCATGATGAGATATATTTTAATCGATCTTAAGAAAACTAAATTGCCTATATTTTAATATTTAATTTTAATTTTTTTTATTCAGTTGATAATGTCCAATGGCAAATCGGTAAAGAAGTGAGAAAAATGACATTTATACAAATCAAACAGTATCAAAAAGTTGCATGTGCTGCTGTGATTAAGATTAATCCATTGTGTGGTGCAGTGAATTTTTTTTTCCACAGTGGTATGGTCATCTCACTAACTTTTCAACCCACCTGAAGGCACACGTTTAAAAAATACTAGATAATTGTACCGCCGCAACAGCAACACGGGCGAAAAATGTGGTTGAGTACTCAGAACTTTAAATGTTGTACCGTGACAGGTAGTAGTCCTCAACCACAGTTTCCACCAGTGATGCTGTTTCGCTGGTTCGATCATCCAAAGTACTAAGGATTTTAAAGATTGTATCGTAAGTCTCAAACACAGTCCAGCTAGTAGTGCTGTTGCGGTGGACGAATCATCAAGTAATTTTTATCCGCATGGCTTCGGACGAGTAGAAGAGTCAGTGATATGACTATACTACTGTGAAAAAAAACAATTCATTGCACCACACAATGGGATAACCTTTATAATGATATGTGTTATTTTATTACATGTGGATAAATTATTTTATAATTTAAAAATACATTGTTTTTATACTAATTTGATGTTATGAAATAGAAAGTTTAACTATGTTCAACCCCATTAAAAGGACTTAATCTAATTGTATTATTTCCTCTTAATTTGAGTACTGTTTTATGTTAAATAACAGAATTCAATATTGAATTTTTTAAAATTTATAATAAAAAATTATTTGTAACTAGGAGTTTTGAAATTTTTCTTTAAAACTGTTTCCCCTAAGGACTTAATAGGAAACATAGTAAGCAACAATTCACTTTCATTCAAAATCACTGGAAATATATAGTCATTTATTTTTCGTCAAAGCAATTCCTGAGACACCACAGTTATTTTATCAGAAGCAATGCAATATAAGAACTTGATAATTTTAGCATCAATCTAAAAATATCGAATGGAAGCAAAGTTGGAAAAGAGCCATTTTTCCCTTATCAATTATCAAATAAGAATCGATACATTGATACACGGAAGATATATCATGCTTCTTCATTTGGCAAAGCTATTTTATATAAGCCACCGTTCTCTCATTCTATCGACAATATTCTTTTTCGCATGAAAATACCTAGCTTTTGTGGGATTTTCCTGGATTGTTCTTGATAATACTTGACTGATGATACTTGCAGTACAGTCTGATAAGGGGATTCATGAAGTGTGCTGTCTTGCCAGATAATCTGGTGTCAATAGTTCCGTAAGCCATGGTTGATTTTAGTAAATCAAAAGTCTGACGCCTGTCTTAGCTAAAAAGATAAATGGTATCTGATTTGCGATTGGATATTTTGGTTTCTTTATTTTTTCGATCATTAATTAAAATGAAGTATGCTAGTAGACAGAATAAAAAAAAGAGTGATAATTCCTTCAGATGAATTTGAAATCACAAGAAGATAATGAGTGATTGATTCAATGAGAATAGTAAAATTCCAAACCCAAATTCTGTGTTTTCCTATCAATAGAATTGTTAGAAATAAAAATGGAATACAGGATCAGAAAATATTATACAATCCAGTATCCAATGGCTTAAGTCATATTTAAAATATGAATGAGCATATACAGGATAAAAACTTGAGCAAATGATGAATATTTTGACCATACACATCCATAAATTAAGGACAATTCAGAGTCAAGCGATAGAAATCGAACTCTAAAATAACTATATCACCAGTAAAATGACGACACAAAAATCCTATGCAAATTGCAGGAAGTCAACAGATGACATCGATAGTTCGTCACAATGATGAGTGCAAGAGAGTGATGCATAAGGAATACAGGAAAAAAAGTAAAATTGTTTGCAAGAGCTTTAAAAGCCTTTCAGTGCAATACCCGCATATTAATGACGCAGAGGATGCATTTGGACTATTTTTTACGTGGTAGAAGTATCGGCCTCTAGAATATGGGTGTACCCAACTGGAAATATCAGGAAAGCTCCTAATCGCTGAGTGTCATCTCTAGGTTTTGGCAACGATTCCAAAATGAGGGTAATATGAGTGGGCGTTACAACTATTTATACCTTAGGAGGGGGATATAAATTATTGTAAATCACCCTTTTATTATCTTCGAATTTGATTTTTATTGCACAACTCGTGATATTTCTTTGTACTAATATATCACATTTTTTAAGCTAAATCTTGTCTCCTCATTTGAAATCCTCCTGAGTTCTAAACTGCATTTTTGGAAAAAGTCTGTCTGCGTGTCTGATTTTTAACTCAAAATCGCTTCGAGCTACAAAGATGAAATTTGGTATAAGGTCTTTGTACCAAATGTGTAGAATCAAATTTTGAACAAATTTATGTAAAGGAAGTTGGTCTATCAGGCTATTAGAATATAAAATAACATAATAACTATAAATCGATTGGGGCTAAGTAGATAAAATCCGGTTGTCTTTAAATCGGCAGTGTAAATACCGGTAAAAGTGTAGAACCCACGCTGCGCCAATGATGCCAAGTCGCCAACAAAGATGGCGGACAAAATAAACAAACTGAACCGCGGAACAGTTACGGTTGCCATTTCCCGCCTTTTTATTTAGAATGCTTAATTAATTATAATTATTTGTTTAATACTGCCCGGTGCTTTCTGCAGATGCCTTCGGAATCTGTAGAAGGCACTGGGTAGTATATTTTAACTTTAAAAAACATCCTAGGGCTTCGCTTTCATATGGAGCGGGAATGCAGTAGCTTCGCTAGCAAATTGAACAGATGGACGGTGTGGATTAAGGAATAGTGCATAATAATATTACAAGTAAGAATAAATGATGTTATAGGAACGAATATTATACAGAATTTTTAATATTTAATGTACTTACTTGCTTTATTTAATCTTTTCATAAACACTTAACACTTCATAACACTCAAAGCATTCTTTCCAAGCCTCATCAACTCATAAAAAATATTCCAATCACCCTTCATCCATTCAGAAGTTCGAAATAGTGCCTACCATCTCAACTACCAAACATCCACTCCTGTACGATTGCAGACATAATAATATTTCGAGGGAACCAAACGTTGGAGCACCAAAAGAATTACGAGAACTGCGAATAATTCCATGGCATACTTCTTTTAATTCAAAAGCGCAGACGATTTGCGAATTCGCATAGTGATAATCAAAAATGTGAAAACGAAAATTTTTTTTGTAAATATTAACACTAAAAATGAAATAAATGTTATTTTAATTAATATTAATTTTATTCTAAACTTTCTTTGTATAATAAATTTTAAATTAAAATAATAAGCAAAATGTTAATAATCTGAAATCGATGTTTTAAATATTAAATTTAATATAAAACAGTTTTAGTTCCTGAACTACTCAACTATTGTAAAAAGCAGTAAACAAAACAGAATTAGGGTTACTGTAAGAAAGGTCCGTTGGGTTACCATATTGGCGATAAACTCGGGGGCACACCGAGCTACATTTCAACCTAAATACCTGCAGGGTCTTTTCCATTTGTCGGAAGCAGCAAGAAATTGCCAAATAATGCAGAATATTCCAAATGTCTTTCAAACTATAAATAAGTTTCGCTTGGCGACTTGGCTCACGTTTGGTTACCATTGGCGACATTTGAGACCGGATAACGAAAAAGTACCCTCCTACAATTTTTTTCATTAAATCCAACAAGAGGTTGTCCATCTATCAGCCTGTGCTTTCAGAAATATATAAACACGTTGACACAAAAAAGCAATGAATTAAATATAGCAAATTTGGTATGCAATTTTGTAACTACAAGTGTCACTTTTGGTCAAACTTCTCTTTCAATCGGCTGAGTAAAGACATCTAAAATGTAAATTCGATTTCCGGCTACTATTAACTTCATGCAGGGTTTAGAGTCAACAAAACACATCAATGATCATAATATAAAGTGAGCAAAAATGTTTAACCCAAGCCAAAGGCTCATATTTCGTGACTACTATATACCAATGCCTTGAAAGACAATATCTGGGATAATACTTTTATTGGAATGTATGTGAGAAAGTCTTGTGGAGATCATTTCCGCTTGTTTTTTTTTAATCTATACTATACTTTTTATGATAATATATTCTTACAGGAATTATTT
Source organism: Argiope trifasciata (assembly GCA_026543055.1). Lineage (NCBI taxonomy): Eukaryota > Metazoa > Arthropoda > Arachnida > Araneae > Araneidae > Argiope > Argiope trifasciata. Next base: position 2,893,221 of record JAPMOQ010010288.1, read on the forward strand.
GTTAAAGTATTAATAATATTTATATTTTAAAAAATAGTATTTATTGTTTATATTAAATAAACTTCACACCAAGAATCTGGAAACTTTCGAAGATGAATGATGTTATAAAGGAGTTTATTTCTTTTATTTCCTTTCAAAAATTAGAAGGCATTCCTTCATTAAACTCTCCCATTTTCATGTTTTCTTCACAAATTTTTCATGCTATTAATTATGTCAAAACTTATTTAATCAACACAAAAGCATTGCGAATGTTATTAGATATGATATAATTTAATTAAATGTGAATAATAATCTTGATAATAAAGGCGTGGTAATGATAAGAAAGTTTTTGTAAAAGATAATGATGTTCTGTAAACTTAAAAAAAGCAAATTATAACAATTAGAGTATTGAATCATTATAATTTGGAGAAAATCTTATATATGTTTTTAATTAGGATCTATTTTGCACAATCAAAATATCATATTAAAAAATCTATAAATTCAAAAGAAATGCACTTTTTACTTTTTGTAATAAATTTCCACTATAATTCAAAGAATATATGCCCCTCTTATCAATATAAAACTCAATTTGAAAAAAAAAAATGAGCATTTGTTTCTCAACATTTGGTGAAAATCTAAGGTGTATTTCGCTGGAAAAAATCTTAATAAAATAAATTTCTAGAACCGTATACATATCCTAAAAATCCATAACCTTTATTATGATAACTCTTAAGAAATCAAAATTCTGAACTTTTCGATAAATTTGATGGGTTTTTTTCTCCAACGGAAACTAATTAGATAAACCACTCTCACATTCATTATTTTATTTCTTATGCAATTTACATACAAAAGTTTCATGATTCTCAGAATCTGAATATTCAAATACCAAATTTCGAAGAAATGACTGAAAATATATTAGTCTCTTTACTTGGAATTTTGTTATTTATTTTGCAAATGCATCATACTATATTTCCAGACACTTTTGAAAAGAAATCTAAGATTTATTTACGAAGTGCATAAAGTATTCTAAGAATTTTCATCAGATTACTGCATTTTTGATCCAGAATATTTTGATTTTTTAAATCTTATATTATAATAAAAATTGAATTCATCTATTCAATTCTAAGAAAAGCTATTACGAATAAAAAATACTAACACAAATGAAATATCAAATAACAAAAGATAATAGAAAAAAAACAGAATGCATGTCTCAAATAATTCTTATAAATAACTAAACTTTCTTGTATCCATTTAATAATGTAATTTTTTTGACTGATTTTTTTAGTTTTCAGTATTAAATACAACATAAATAAAAGTCTACTGTTCTTCCTTTTCTGTGCGATAGTAAAGAAACATAAGAAAGATTTAGTTTTAGCTTAGTTTAGTTATATTAACGTCCCGTTGTAATTTGTACCCGCTATTTCGGGATGAATCTCATAATTTTTAACCTCGGTCAGATGACGAGGACGTTATCTGAGCTACCCCCCCTCACCACACCACACCAGCTGAAGGACGTTTGACCTGACAGATTTAATGTGCAAGAAACCCCCTTACATGACGGTTCTTCGGTGGATTGAGTCTCAAACCTGATACCCTCCGGTTCCAAAGACGAGATCTTACCAAATAGTCTCAGCGGGCCACACATAATAAAAGAAATGTTCATCTAGATCAATTTACCCTACAGAGTGAACTTATCTGATAAACCTTATAATTATCAAATATCATATAAATAACAAAACAGAATTGGATTTTTTTTGTTTACATCCATCCATCTATTACACATTTGACGATCAGCTACTTCAATTCAATATACAATTGTATTCCTTATATATAATTTGATGTTCATGATTTCCACAACAAAGCATTTTTAAGTATCAGATTGGGATAAGAATTAAACAAGTGTTTTTAATATGCTTATGTTTGATTTATTAATTATATAAATGAACTGCCTTGATGAAGTTAAATCCCTTGATATCACAATGCTTTTAAAAATGAAAATACCTATCTTCTAATAAAAAGTTTTGCTTCTCCATGGTGTAACTTTACTTAAATATTTTTTACGAAAAATTATCAGATCGTAATCAGTATGTCTTCCTTAGCTTCCAACTATCGAATAAAATGTGCAAATAAATATTCGATTAAACAATGAAAATAGTTCTATTTGAAATTAAGCAATTTACAATGTAGTTGAAAACCCCCAAAAAAACCCCAGATTTTTTTAAAAAAATAAGACTTTTAAAAATTTTGAATAAATTTTCGCATCTGAAGTTGGAAGCAGTAAAAAGTTTATCTTTTGATTTGAATTGATGTAAAATTCTGCTGAATATTTTACGAATGTGCTTCAATTCGTCAAACATGTTATTGAATAAATGGAATTTTAATAATATCCTATTAAATGTGTACTTTGAAATTTAGTGAAAAGATGAAAAATTCGGATTGCATAGACCCCAATTGAGATAAATATATAAGGCCCTAAAAATGGAGTCAGTAAAATCTTCTACAAAATTTGAGGTTTAAAACGATTTTGCTGAAAAAGAAATCAATGCAATGTTGCATGCTATGACTTAAATTGAATCTTTATGTATTCAATAACTTTCTCCTCACCGGGGGACTACCCGAGAAGAGAGAGTGAGAAGCTTCCGATATGGTGGTTGGTCCCCGCCACAGTAGTGGATACAGAAATGGTGGGGATATTTCTTATTGATGGCAGGATGTACTTCCTGCTAGAAGGGCTGTTCGGAAGCTGGTGATGGTCCTTAGGAATCTGCCATATTTTCAGCCAGTTTTGCTGTCATGGGTATCCAGACATTCAGATTTTTTATGTGCTTTTAGGCAGGTTGGAGTAGCTAGTTAGTATAATCTTTAAGTACAGGATAGTGTCTGTTTCCAGTTATCAATGCAAGCACAAAATTTTAATTCTTTTCCAATCCAAAAATCAGCAAGCGTCTGCAAGGTAGCCATTATAATACATTGGCAGCTTTAAAATGTTGAAAAATTGTGTTAATTAATCATGCACACTAACCAGAAACGCAAATAGATAAGATTTTTTATCTTTATTCTTCTCAATAAATTTGTAGAAAGTTAACAAAAGATATTCCTTACATTATTTACTCGATATAATATATTTATAATAATATGGAAGGGGATATAGAGTAGTAGACAAAGTAGTATCCAATTCAAAGTCAGATTATCAAGATATTTATATTTCTACTAGCACTACGGTATCTTACTCCAATCAGTAGAACCATGCACACACTAAATATAACCAAGTGTATATAAATCAGAAAAACATTGAAATCTATCACAATTCGACGTTACTGAATAAACTTACTTCGTGGAGAGAATCATGATTTATTGTCCTATCATCAAGTCTGAAAATACTTTTTTCATGTTCAATTTTCATTTGTATTTATTTTAAATGATTTAATTTTTTTCCATGTCTTTGTATACGGATATTAAATTGAAAGAATGATTATGGAATATTTGAAGTTGATTTTTTAATTAAAATTCATCAAATGTTTATCTAAAATTGTTTTATTAAAAATTGGCTGTATAACTAAAAATTGTTAAAATCTAAAAAATGTTTCTGATTAATTTATTGTTAAATTATTGAGAATTGATTGTAAAAAAATGTTACATTATTTTACTTTGAGTTATTTGGAAACACTGCATTTTCTAAACTATAAATATTCATTATTTCAACATATAACAAGAATTCATGTTCTTATTTCCTTTTTTGCACGTTTTTCATTCAGTCTACAGTGATCGAATTTATAGTTTTTAATGCTTCCATAGTCCTATTTTTGCTAGTAACAATTTTAGACAGAAAAAAAAATGTTGCTAGAAAATAAAAATCCTCTTATGTTTTAAGTTGAGTACTTATTAATCAAGTCATGTTTTGAATACGAATGTTTGTTCTGTAATCTGATTTGAGTTGTTTTGTAACCTTTACTTTCAAGGCATAAATGTGTATTTGGATAGTGTATTTTACACAAAAACGAAAGAATAGCTCAACAAATTCCATTGTAGAGTTTTGAATTTTTTATCAGAATGTGCAATTTCTTCTTCCTCTCTTTGATAATAATTGGAATTGTATGTTAACTTTGAAGAGAAAGAGACCTTCTCTTATAAATATTGTTTTTTTAAGTTGAAAATCGAAATGTACAAGCCGCCTTCAAAGCACAATCTTATTTCGACGAATATCTCTATATTTAAATTAAAAAATATAAGACATGTTTCTGAAATTTATTTTATTTACGAAAACAGGAAGTGAACATTTGTACAAATGCTATAAATTGAAGCAAAACAACATATTTTTTTCAATTTAAACGAACTTAAACTTTGTTATTATATGTGTCAGGAATCTCTTATAACTATTCTGAAAGTATTTTTTTTTCTTTTAATTTTATTCAACATTTCTCGACTTAAATATTATTATTCTAATTCTTTAAAGTTTGAACATTTTTGCAACTCTTCAATGATTAGTATCTGCAATGAGTCAACACTAATTCGAAGTCATGCAATTGAGTTGACATACCGAATTTATAGAATGAAATTTTGATACACATACAGAAACTAATCATTTTATTATAAAAGGGTCCTTCAAATGTAAAGATGAGCCAGTGGTGGGAATATTTGCCAGTTGAAGGAATGGATATATCATATAAATTGATGGCTTCGATTTAGTTGATGGTTATTTGTAACTGTTTGAATAATAATGTTTCTCGTAGTAAGAAAAACAGATTTGCATATTGTCAATGACTGCTAAAAAGATGCCCTGTCAATTTAACCAAGGAGATTAAATGGGCGATTTTTACAACAAAAAATGAAGATTCTGGAAAATATAAAATTTATGGCTCTATCTTTGTTAAGTATAAAGATCCAAAAGCTTTTGTTGACAAATCTATATACTCTTGGGATTTAATAAAGAGTAAAGTGGTCGGAAGATGAATAAATTCATTCTTTAGTGTATATTGAACGTGTAGCGATCTCTCTAGTTGCCCTCGGAGAACTAGTAATTTATGGCTTTATAATAAAATTTACTCATTCATTACGCGTCCTTGATGTCTGCAGGTGTTATCTTTGAGTATATTTTGGTTTTGTTTTACTCTTTGTATTTCCCTCTTAAGGTTGCTGGAAAAAATACCCCCCCCCTCAACTACCCTTCTTATATGGGTTATCATATTGTCGACAAACTCAATGGGTATATTAAAATTCATTTCAGTTATATTTTGCAATCTCTTTTGCCTTCATTTACAGAAAAGCGAGGACTCTCATAAAATTCTTCTTAGTGATAACAAAATATTTTTAGATATATATAGAAATAAATGATGAATGATTTAAAAATAATTATGTTTTGTTTCAAGGTGGAAGTCGCTATTTATATTAGATATTCAAAAAAGAATTGAAATGTTACGTAAGAAATGCATTAACATATTGACAATTGACATTATTGACAATTGACATTACGTAAGAAATGCATTGACATATTGACACAAAAACCTAGAAAATCATTCAAATGAATGTTTAAGAAACAAATTTTAACTAAAAAAGCCAAATGTATACGTTTTTCTAAAAAATTTGCGATTTCTAAGAAGAGCGATGCATAAAAAATAACGCTGTGAAGGAATTAAACCACAATCAATCTCATAAGAGAGAAATTTCCAAACCGTTATGAGAAGTTAAAATCTATATTAATAAAAATGAATTTTTTTCTGTACGTCTCTTATGAGCTGCCCTACTTCTCATCCTATTGCGAAAAAACATTGAATACTTATTATTTGCACTTGCAGGATGGTTATAGGTATAGTTAATTTATGTAACATATAAAAATTATTTTCGGATCTATTTACCGCATCTATTAACCAAGGATTATCGTCAAAATAATTCTCCAAGGAGACACAACAAATTCAGTAAAGGGACTAAATTCAAACTAGAAGTTAATATTTCGTTGCTATAGTACGTAAATGCTTTGTAAGTCGTTCTCTGAGTTAGCAGCCTTATTAGAGAGTATGCAAGAAAGTTTTAGTTAAAGCACTATTAAAGGATTGCAATTTTAAATAAAAAATCTAATAGAATTTGGGCGTTTTTTTTTTTTTTTTTTTTTTTTGCAGCATTTTTCTGAGTACCAAAATTTTGCATTATTTTTCCAAGAATACCAAAATTTTGCATTATTTTTCCAAGAGTACCAAAATTTTGCATTATTTTAATTTAAAAATGTTTATTCAACAGTATCATCAAATGTATGTCATAAATATGTTTTTTGGGTTTAATCAATTTTTAAAGAAAATATTCTAATCGCATTTTCTAATATTAATTTTGAGAAATTCTGAATGAATAATTAACGATTCACCAAAGATACAAAGAATGGTTTCTTCCTTAACAATTCTGAAAGAACACTAAACATTACAATTCTAAAAGAAGACATAAATCTATTATATAAAATTGTGGTTTGTTCTTACTTTATGCGCTGCCGTACTATTCAACCGATTTCTATGCAACTTGGTCAATTTATTGCTTGCACCCATTTGAAGTTTTTAGGCAGAATACCTTATCATATCTGTTATATAAAAATGAATTATTGTTTGTTCGTATCCTATGCGCTGCTCTACTGTTCAACCTACTGCTATACTACGATGAAACTTGGTAAAACCTATTGCTTGCACTTCTGCGAATATTATAATTTAATACTGATAGTTGACAAAAGTCAAACAACACATCCCATCAGAATTAATCGCATATATATCAGACAAAATAAAATTATTATGACTAATTTCAGTCAATATAAGGGAAATGAAATCAAAAATACTTTGTGAAAGCGGCAATATGTTTCTTCTCATTAATGAATAGTTGAATGGATATACACAGGATGTTGTTATTCAGTGTTATCACTATTTTTTCTGCAGCAAACCTCACATATTATTCATAGTTGATATCACACATGCAAAATAAAATTATTATCCATGCCTCTCATGGTAATTTATATATAAAAGAAATTTTCCAATACAAACAGTAATTTTGCTACTTATTAAGTGAATCTACAAACGATATTTCGATTATACAAATGTTTCTCGTGTTGATTGCTTCGACAAAAAAATAGTTACAATTCCAAATACATAAAAATTCTAATGATTTTAAATGTTTCTTTTTCAAAATCCTTAATTTTTATAAAAATAAAATTTTCTTTACAGAACATTAATAAAAGGGAGTTTATTGGAAAATAAACATTCTTTGAAACTATTACTCGTAAATATTCCGAGAATTCGAATGATATTCAAACTAAATTAACACTAAATTAAATACATCCTTTATAATTCAAAATAAAAATATATAATTTGAAACTGCAGTAATCCATTCAAAGTTGTCAATAAACTTTTAGTCGTAATAAATAATTTTTGTCAGACCAAACATTAAATTATTGAATTCCTCCGTGGATTTTATCTTTCTACAATAAAACTTCAAGAAAATATGATTAATTTTCCATCATATCATAAACTATTCAAAACTCGGAACATTATTGATTAAAAACTTTTTTTAAGCTGTTATTTAGTGCACCTTTATAAGATCGTCAAAGGTTTGAATTAATGATTCTTTTTATCTGTTTGCAATTACATTTCAGATTTAATTCAATTCTCAAAGGATTTTCGATATTAAATTGAAGACTTACTTCCATTTCTGTATAAGAGTTTTATTTTTTTTTCTACCGAAACAAAGAACATTTTTTCATTAGAAAAAACATTTTTGGATTGTCGTTGCTATAAAATATATACCTTGTATAAACAGTTGCCTAAGCAATTAATAAGACACTTTATAATCAAGTATTATTTTTCAGGTTTTCCATTTTAATGGTAATATTTACTACGGCTGTTCAAATGAAAAGCTGCGAAACATCGTAACAATGTCACCGTTAACATATTTGCCTATGCCGCTACTGGAAAACTAAGCTACACATCTAGAAATGCGATTGTAGTCACCGGCGTAGATAGGAGAATGCGTTAATTCCTGCATACACATAAGAGAGCAAAGGCTCTTATAAAGAGAGCTATAAAGGCATGCTACCTGCAAAATTCCTGGAGTGCAGAAAAACCACTAACTCAGAGGTGCACGTCCACACGTCTCCAGAGTCACACACGCGGAACTGGCCTATTTCAAGTGAGAGAAACTCGACCAATCTCTCTAATACCCAGATATATCACCATGTGATTTTTATGTGTTTGGTTCCCGGGCCAATTCATTTTTGCCTATGACGCCATGAGTGATCGTGGCGAGACATCTAGTGATGACGCTGGAATTCCAGCGTAGATCGGAGCATGCGCTGGAGATAGGAGAGACTCATATAAAGAGTACCATCTGAGTATGGAAATTTATTGAATGCCTTGTTCACGGAAGGACCATTGACTCCGATGAGTACTGTGAGACACTCCGAAGACTACACAAGTTCATCAAGAACAAAAGACCCCGGCTACTCAAGGAGGGTGTGGTTCTGCTCCATGATAACTTGCGTCCACACGTCTCCAGGGCCATACACGCGGAACAGGTCAAGGTCAAGTGAGAGAATATCAACCAACCGCTCTACAACCCAGACATGTCGCCTTGGGATTTTCATGTGTTTTGCACCCTGAAAAAACATCTGAAAGGGAAGTACTTCCAATCGGAGAAGGAACTCAACGACGTTATGAAGGATTGGGTTTGTCACGGCCACAAGAACTGTTGGAAAAAGTAATGTTTCGGTTTGCTAATCTATGGGATCATTATGCTCAGACCTACAGTATAAGCTTTGAATAAAGTCATCCTTTCTATCCACAGTGTCATTTCGTATCTTTTTATTTGAATCTCCCTTGTACATTTGCGAAATTATTAATTAATTATTACCTTTTAATTGAAAATAAAGTTTCAAGAATAATTTTTTTCAGAAAAAATATTTAATTTTGTAGAATCTAAGAGGTATTTCTGTTACCAAGACTTTCACATAGTGTTTTACAATACTTGAATAGAAAATTTCATACTTATTGGATTTCACTCTATAGAAATCATATTACTGAATTATTATTTAATTTTTTTAGTTTTGCTGAATGCTACATCGAAAGTTATTAGAAACAGCAATGTATAATTTTAACCAGAATAAAAGCTGTTGAAAGACACGGTTTCGAAACTTATTAGTTAAGATCTCTTGCATACATTCTTGAGAGAGATACTTCTTCTTTCATGCAGCCGACCACCTCGCCACAACTGAACTTAACAGTATGAGAGAGATACTGATTTTATTTTAAAGTGCATGATTTATCTTGACTTAAGATAATATTGTTTTTAGTTACACTAAATCAGTAAAGATTCACATCTTCTCATAGACAATCTGCATGATTTTTAACTACATCGTAAATAGTTTTCATTTATTCCTGATTTCATATATGAAGTTCATATGAACTTTTAATGCGATAAGATAGTGCTGAAAGACCAGGAATCCAAAAGATATATCAAATAAATTGACCTAAAAACTGGAATAAATTTTTTTAATTCAATGTAGATTATCTTTCCCGGGAACAGCATGTTCGAAGTTGTAAAATTTTTAAAGCAATTTACACAAACTATTTTAATAAAATATATTTCCAAAATTCTTGCTATTGTTCATCATGTAAAAATTATTACTTTAATGCATTTGAATATGTAAGAGTTAAAAAACCAATGTTATTAACTTAACTCTAATATTAAGTACCCAGTATCCCCATATGATAGCCAGAACACTAAATGAAATACAAACCAGCATAGAGTTAGTTATATTAAGAAATGAATTGCGAGGGATATTACAAAAAAAGTTTATGAGCAGCAATATTTGGAAAGTAGAAATTATGGATGAAATTATTTATAACTCAAAGTGGAGGCGCATGTTGCTAGTAGTCTTAGACCAGTTGTTTATGCAGATACTGTTAGTACCGAAACCTGAAACAGCGAAAGTAATGGTGAGACGTCAAAAAAAGAGGTCTCTCATAGAGGTGAGATTTGTGATACAATTTTTATAGGTCAAGAATGTGTCCCCATCGTACATTCATTGAAAAATCGTTGAAGTGTAAGGGAGGCAAAGCACTGAGTGGACAGCAGGTGGTGAAATGGGGCTGTTATTTTGAAACGGACAGAGATATTGCTGGATACGTTTAGGTGAGAGGTCTGGAACCCCCCCCCCCATACATCCACGTTTGGCTCCCAGAGAATATTTCTTTTTCCCGGAATTAAAGAAAGACATATCAGAAACAAGATTCAAGATGGCGACAGAAGATGGCGATGTTCAAAAAGATGCCGAGAAATGGCTCAAGAGTGAAAGATTTGATCATTTTCAAAACGTGTTAAACAAATGATTTGAATGCTATGATAAATGTATCAACAGGTTTGGTGATTAGGTAGAGAAGTGACCACCATATATGTCTCTTAATTAACATTTGTATCCTGGGTCTATCGTTAATAAAGCCTTATTCCTTTGCCTTGTAAGCATTTTTTTTTTTTTGAATCACCCATGGCATAATTGTTTGAAAAAGGAGTTGATAACATTTTAGATCTCAATTTGTAAATATATATTATTTTCAGAAGAGCAAACGCTGAAAAGATATATATTTTTAATTAAGTATAGGCGTATCGCTGACTCTCAAAAATTTAATGAAATAGCGTAGGTTGAAATGGAAACCTACACTAAAAAATCCTAAAAAGAAATGGGAGACTGAATTTTTAACAATATTTAAGGAATTTTAATTCTGACATCGGTTACAAATTACAGAAAAATATTATTGAATATTTTATCTTTACTCATAAACGCGGGATGTTATTTTGAGAATAAAAGGACAATTCGTTTAAAAAAAGTAATATCAACACTTCTGTTCTACTCTGGAATAAATATACGGAAATCGGAAAAGCACCATAAAGGTTGTCGGCTACAGGACAAGTAATCTAATGCAATATCAGCTACATATGACAAAAGGGAAAAATAATTTATGAAGCTTTAAAGAAACTGTTGTGTAGTCAATAGTATTAATTTCTGTTACCCTAAAAATACAAATTCGTTTTTAAAAATACATGGATTCTTACCTCCACCCATAATGTCATGGTAAAGAAAGCATTTTGCTTACATCCTGCCACATCTGACCTATAAAAACAAATATTAATCATTAGGATCTGAATTTAAACCTCAAAAAAAATACTCTTTGGATCCTAAATTTAGAAGATTTGGTGAAATAATTTAAACACGTATAAAATATACTAGAGGTGAGATGCATAATATCATATTCTAAGTCTCAAGACAGGAGCATTTTGTTTGAAATTTCATAAATCAGTTTAGTATGATAATGATTCAAATGTGATGTAAATTATCAGTGAGAAAAGGTTTATCAATAAAATAAATGAGATAGACAAGGTAGAAAGACATTACTACATCTTATTTTTTCATTGTCTTTATTATGGTTGTTAAACAATGGGTCAACCAATCTAAACATGCATAAAAGATACCAAGGGGTTTAAAAGTGAAATTAATTAACGACGGTTTGAAGAGTTTCGACACCGGGTTTGAGAAATCAAAAACTCACACGATTATTAAATTGATATAAATAATAGTATTTATTAAAATTGTAAAAAAATTAAAATTATTTTTTAAAAATATATTTTCAAAAGTTATTGCGGGAAACATCGATATTCAGACTAATTTTTAACAATTAAAATTTCTAATAAAAATAATAAAATCTCGCTCAAGTTTGCCCAATTCCACACTCCAAAATACCGGGTGATTCATAATAAATGGTCCAAAGAATAGCACAGTGTGAGTGCCGTAATAGATTTATTCTGCAACTACAATTATACAAATTTTATTTGGCAAGAGGGAAAAATCATTGAATGACGAACTAGCCGCTAGAGGCACTGTTAAACAAAATGTCGTCCATGCAGGAGAAAGCGTACTGCGTTTTCGAATATGCCAAAACCTCCTCGGTAATTGTTGAGCAAATACATTTTCGCACGAAATTTCGTTAAGAACTATCGCATCGGCATAACATAAGCAGGTGAGTGAAACAGTCCCAAGATACCGGCTGCTTATGCAAGAGGCAGCGGATAACTGCAGTGTGGAACTTCATCACAGGGGATATGCTATCACGAGTGTGGAAGGAGCTTGAATACCGTGTAGACATTTGTCTTGTCACCGGAGGGGCACATGTTGAACACCTACAGAAGCTTAAATAAGTGTAGTTTTGAGGTAAATTTCAATTTTCTAAATATAGTAATTACAACGTTCACAATCATGTTTTGTTTTTGTCTCATTCATTATGAATCACCCTATGTATATACTATATGTACTGAATTAGAGAGCTGCAGGTCAAACGGTCTGACTTTTGGAGTTCCAATACGCACGCATTAGTCCCTATTACTATTAACAGAGCTAACTTTTTCAAAACCTTAAATCGTTCAGTTGGAATTGGTCTTTTTTTATTTGGTTTTCAGCTCAAGTAGATTGAAAAGAAAGTTTTAGGATAAAAAGTTTGCAGTAAGTTTGTATTCTTTATTTTACCAGTTTCAAAATTAGACGACATTAATGAATATTTTTTTTTTTTTGTTTTTAGGGGAAAGATCTCATTTTTTTTCATTTTTCTATTTCTTTATTTTTTATTTACATTTTTTCATTTATTTATTTATTTATTTTTTAATTTTTTATTTATTCCTTTTTTATTTCATACAACGTAGAATTTAAAAATAGAGAAAAAGAAGATGTATACATTTTTTTGTTAAAGTATTAGCTGGATAGATGTAAACTGAGCCACGAATGCATACATTATATATTTGACAAAAATAAATTTTAACAGCACTGATTTAGTTAAAATAATAAACTAATGAAATCTGAACAAATTTTTTAATTAAAAAAAATCATTTTCCTGAAAAACGTTCAATGCTTAAAAGAGAATTTCACTTAAATTTAGCACCTAAATAGAAAATTTATAAAATCGTCTCAATTAGCTGCAAGATTGTTATTATTATTATTATTACAAACTAGCAGAATTAAAACCAGTAACACTAAAGTAGTCAGAAAGAAAAAACTTATAACGGATTGTATTTAAGATATCCGACTACATTCGAAGGAAAAATTTTGAAAAATCGGAATTTTTAAAAGTACTTGAAACTGTGATTTTTAGATGTATTGAAAGTTGTAACATAAAATAGTATAAACACAACAAAATTATTTAAAAATATAATATATTTTGAGAACTAGAAAAAAGCGAAGTAAATTTTAATAAAATTTAACCAAAACGGTTAACATTCTACACAAAATGGTAATACAGCAATCCTATTTTTCTTTCTACACAAGTTATACAATATAATGGTGAATAAAATGAACCAAACTGTAGGAAATATCTTGAGATGCAAAGATGTTATGGGTAAAAATATATATACGTATATATGCCTTTTTTTTCATAAATTCACAACTTGATGTTTTTAAAAACACCTATAAATGAAAAAGTATACTACCAACAATCAAACTTTTAGTTCATTTCATTGCCAATATTATTTAAAACACACGCTGCTATGTTTATGCAAATATTTCTGTTAGTTTTTGCGATATCATGTTAACGGTGGAGAATTTTTATGAAAATTAAAGTTTTGAGAAAACTGAAGTCAAACATAAATTTCAGCTCAAATTTTTTTAAACCCTGAATGGTAGGTCAGGCCTTCCTTTTTCTAAAAAAATACAAACTGTATTGGGAAGAGGAAAGTCTGAACTGCAAGGAATAACAATATAACAAAAATTCGCAAATGGGGTCGATAATCACTATTTTTAACGTAGTAGGATACCTTAACTGTAGAAAAAGTAAAGAAATTTATTATTCATACACCATATGTGATGAAAATTGCAAAATTTTATCTCTTTCCTGCGCTTTCTTCTCCAGTTTTTTCTTTCCAGTGAAAGCTATTTCAAACAATCTAAATATATCTCTCAGTAACAATTACACAGGAATTATTACAACATTACCAAAATAAAAAATCTTACTACTGTTACATAATGAGCAGACAAAAGGGTCGACTGAACGTAGAAAAAAAAAGTCACCTTGTCGCAGATTCGATTTGCTCTCTTTTGTTAACCAAATAAAGGAGACCAGAACACTTCCGCGTCTAGATAAAGGACACAATAATGTCAGACTAATATTTTATTAGTCGTAGAGATATTTTCTTTAAGAAAATATTCGTCTCAAAGAATATTCTCGTGCATCGCTTATCGTCAGCCTTTCTTGAAGCTTTGGTTTCTTTATGTTATTGAGAGTACATTTTATTTTAAAGCTTTATCTGCTTTAACGTGTAAGAAATACACAAATTGAAAGCATTATAATCATTATACACTTTTAACCTCCATATGTTGCAGAATTTAAACGTTACACCCCTTTCCTTATCCGATTTAAAAAAAACATTTTTGGGATACATTTTATTGGACGATCTATCTGCTTGTCTGTGAATATAAACACACGGCATGAAAATAATGTGCGGTTACATGAATTCCAAGACAAGTATGCAGTAGGAAGTCAAATAAGTTCAATCGACATAAATAAAAATGAATATTAGTCTGTACGTCTCTTATGTCTTCCTTAACAGCTCATTCAATTGCAATGAAATTTGGTCAACATACTGCTTACACCTATGTAATGGTTAAAAAGATGGTGCAATTATCTAAAAAAATATAAAAAATCGAATATCAACCGCATCTGTTTACTAAGAAATAACCTACAAATAGCTCACCTAGAAGACAAAAAGATTCAGCAGAAATTCGAAATTCAAGTGAAATGTTAATATTGTATAGTTAAAGAGCACAAATGTTATGCAAGTCATTTCTCAGAGAAAACAGCTTTATTAATTATGCAAGAAAGTTTTGGACGATCAATCTTCAGAATTTCAAATTTTCGCAATAACCACCTAAGATATCATAGCACAGATAACACTAATTTTGCACTATCTTAATTTAACCAAAATTATCTCTCCGACTAAAATAACTTTAAATAAACTATATAAATATAATATATATAGTATAATATATATATATAATATAATATATATTTAAATATACTTATATATAAATATAATATACTATAAATAAATTTTATAGTATAAATATGTTTTCTATGTTTAATGAATTTTGAAAAAAAATATTTTAATCACATTTTCTAAAATTAATCTTAAGGATTTCTGAAGGAATATTAAACTAGTTACGAGATACAATAAATAGTTTCTTACATTACCATTCTGAAAAAGGAAAAGTTTCACAATTCTAAAAGAATACACAAATCTTATTCGTATTTTATGTACTGTCGTACAGTTCATCCCATTTCAATAAAACATTGCCAAGTTATTGATTGATTGTACTTAATATTATTTTTTCGTCAGCAACAACGCGCCGGGTACCAGCTAATAACAGATAAAGACACTTTGTTGCAACAGGTATGTTTTGCAACTACATAAGCAGCAAAACACAGTTTTGTTTAGTTTAGTTATATTAACATACGTTCCGT
Source organism: Argiope trifasciata (assembly GCA_026543055.1). NCBI lineage: Eukaryota > Metazoa > Arthropoda > Arachnida > Araneae > Araneidae > Argiope > Argiope trifasciata. Next base: position 2,908,715 of record JAPMOQ010010288.1, read on the forward strand.
TGCAAATCAACACTAGGGCTTTTTTGAGATGGACCTCGACATTTTGAACCATGGTCAGATGACGAGGACGATACCTGTACTGACACCCTTTCTTCACACCACACCAGAGGTAGAACGTTTGGCCTGACAGATTTAATGTGCAAGAGACGCAAAACACAGAGATGTCTCTCTTACATACACATTTTTGTGTGTTGTAGAGATCTCTTACATGCACATCCCTGCAAAATACAGACATATGTATGTAAGAAAGCACTTGAAGAAATCAGCAATACACAGGCAAAGAACAATTCGTTATTAAACAATCGCTATAAAATGAAGCACTCCTAGAGCCGCTAGAGAGTTCGCTCTGCGATTAATACTCCAAAGATTGAAGTTACTAGATCTGCTTTTAAAGGGCTTTTTTTAAAAAAGTATCGATGAATTTAGAATGATTTGTGAAAATGGAGTTCTAGCCCTATTTTTTGTTTTTTCAAAAATACTCTTTTCCAAAATCATCATTAAATTGCCAAATAATCGGCAAGTTTACGCCAAGGCATGGGATGTTTCTTGGCGCAAATCAGAAATCATTAAAATACCTGTCAAACTCTCTTCTCTACTATGTGCCTGTGAATTGAAGAAATATTTTTTGGATGAAACACCTGACTCTGTTTTCAATATTAAGAAAGAGGAATAGTTTCAGTAAAAAGTGTTTTTGTATTAATTGCTGCTTAATCATCTCCACTGTAATTTAATAATGAAATTTTTCGACAGCTGATATATAATTAGTGAGACATATAATACATTACGGGCTTAAATCTTCTGCATGAGTGAATCATATGACTATGAAAATTTGAGCATTAGAAATGTTTTGATGAAATAACTGATTAAAGGCAAATTACATAAAGTATTTAACTGATTAAAACATCTTAACATAATTTAGATTAAATGTCATTTAGACTTTTTAATCCAATGTAACATTAAAGATTCTAGATAACGTTATTCTAAAATTCAGCAATAGATATTACATTCAAAACAGCATTTTTCTCTTATTTATTGATAAAACTAATATTTTAAACAAATTCTTCCATTCAGTTTCCCAAACCAGAGCACTCTATCTTCTTATTAGAATCAGATATATGAGATATATAAATTCATTGAAAAATGCGTCTAGAGTGCAAAGTGACATGTTTCCAGTAAATTTTTAGCATAAACTGAAAATATTTCTACAGCAAACTGTTTGCCAGCGGCAATAAATTTATCAATCTTTATTGTTGACAGTTCCAATATATTCACTCCCCATTCTAAATTAAATAAATTCGTTCCACCATTTCTGTTCAATCCCCATTATTCAAGTTAATGATTAAATGGAAACATCTTTCTGTATAGAACAAAAGCGAATTCATGAATAGAGAAAAAAATGGATTTTACTTCCTGCAAAAAAATCGATTTAAACGATTGTGCATAACTATATAAACGTTTGTTCAATAAGTAAGGAGAGGTGTTTTCATTTTTAAGATATTTAAATTGGGAGAGTTAATTTAAATAAATTTATCAAATAAATAGATGAAATAAATTTATCAAATTATATCGCAGACAGTTCCAATATATTCACTCTCCAATCTAAATGAAATAAGTTCGTTCTGTCATTTCTGTTAAATCCCCATCATTCAAGTTAATGATTAAACGAAAACTTCCTTCTGTATAGGACACGGGAGGATTCATGAATAGGGAAAAAATGGATTTTACTTCCAGAAAAAAAAAACGATTTGAACAATTGTGCATAAATACAAAATTTTATTCAATATGCAAGAAAAGGCATTTTTATTTTCAGAATATTTAAATTGGGAGAAATAATTTTAATACGCTTTTTAGTCTGATTTCTATTCAAATTGAAACGAAAAATAGAATTGGTAAGTTTAAAATTAATTTTTAGATTTTAAAGATAGTTTAAAGAGATTTTAAAATTAATTTTTAGGGAATATAGATAAAAAGTATAGATGAAAATTGATTAAGAAAATTAGGATTTGCAGAACTAACAGATTTTCATTTGTTGTTTACAATATTTATATTAAGTTCCTCGTGCTCTTTTGTAGTGGGTGTTTAGTTTGAGAACACATTCAGCAAGCTTGAATATGAAACAAAGACGATATTTATTTAACACGAAGGCATTGAGGCAGAGACGACAAATATGTATAGCAGAAACGAAAACAGGACGACATATACAACACGTCACAGCAAACAGTAGCTTAGAGGTTGTAAACGGTAGCAGAAACAGCCACAACACACACAGTGGTCAGACAGAATTCAGCAGAAGATTGAATCTCCGTAGATTCAATCTATGTTCAAGTAGGTCTCTCCAAACGGCTGAACTTCTTCACACTCACTCCTCGCTTTAGCTATACAACTGGCTGAGACTCTCTACTTCTCACAGGACTGGCTGATGGTTGGCTCCACTTCCCAATTCCAATTCCAATTGCAATTCTCGGCTTCTCGCGGTATGAGACTGCCGGCCTTTTATAGTTTCCAGGAGACGGGCCTTGAATATTCTAGAACAATCAGGTGTATCTGTGTTCCTAATGGATGAATCGTTAAAATTCTTGAAGTTTCCATCATTATTCATTTTGTCGCCAAATGATCACCAAGTTTGTCATCAAGCTCTGGGATCATTGACGATCATCCGATCAATACCTACAAGGCCGATCGTAAAGTTGTTTTTCTTACGAGAACACTATTTGTGTTTCGCAGCAAAATTAAAGGTTTGTGACAATATAGATAAAAGTAACATTATAAATGTATTATTAACATTTATAAACATTGTAAATGTATTATAAATGTATTATTAAGTATTATTTCTGACCTTTTTATAGAATTAAAAAAGCGGGGAGAAAGATATTCTAAAGAAACAAAAATATTTTTTTGTTATTTTGTTAGAATATTTTACTTTGTATTTATTAATCCGAAATAGAAAATTGATCCAAGGATAATAATAATCTCCATCTCTTTGTTTCTACTAATAATAAAGTTGAATGTGTGTTTCGATGCTCTCCGGACTCAGACATTTTAAACTAGAGCTAGAAATTTAGCACTAAATACATTGAAGGATGGAAATGCAAACCTGATTTTGTTAAATAATTTTGATTAAATTTAATATACTTAAATTTAATTTTTTTATAATTTTAAACAAAATTATCAGCTAAAATTTATAATTTTTTTCTTTAAGTGTTTTGAATGATAATTTCAAAGTTTGAATGCAGTTAACTTTAGAAAATATTTCTCAATATATTTTACAACAAAATTTACGTTGTTTGTTAATGAAATACAAATTAAATAATTAGAGTTGCTAGCATTTCTACTTCGTTATTTTAACCCTTTTTAATCATCAAAGTATGAAGTTGCAGTTTACTTACTCCCATATACGCAGCATAGATAAAATTTTGTAACAGCTAAACATTTTCGAACTCGAGATTTTGATAAACTCTATATTACAGACCTTCTTGACTTCAAAAATCACATTTTGTTATAGTTTTCTGTGTCGTCCATCTGTCTATCTTTGATCTGTTAGTTTGTAAAACCAAACTCAAAATTGTTTTGAGTTGAACACTGATGAAATTTGGTACATCTTTTAAGAATGAATTTGATTTAATGTTTTCCATTCGAAAATATAAAACACATGTATCAAAAATACCTATGAACAAAATATGTGTAGAAAATCACATACAGACAATCATTACTTCGAAAACAATAATAATGTTTAAGGTTTACAGCTTCATTCAGGAATCCACATTTGACAGGGAGTTAATTCCATAAGTTAGCCTTTTGCCATTTATAACCTTTAAAAATAGTGAGGACATTATTAATTATCTCGGGCTCTCAGATTCCAATAGAGATATCGCCATAATTCTTGTATTTCCTAGAACTTTCGTTTTTACTATCAAAATCACTAAGTTTCTACGAGAAATTCGAATTTGAGGCAAAAAGATGTGATCATTGACTAGGCATCCATTCAGCGGCAGTTAAAAGTATCTGTATATTTATAATTCTAAGGTTGCAGGAAAAAAATATTGCAGATTCACTATAATATTAATATACGCATATACGTATATAATATTAATATACGTATTCAGAGTAATCTGTGACAATAACATTTCTATTCAGACTACAGAAATAAAAATTAAAAATAATTAAACACTTGTGATATTCTTTCTTAAACCAAAGCGATTACTACATTATATCCATGCTATTTCATGTTTATTCTTTATCTGTAAAAAAACCAAAAAATAGCTAGACATGTATATTTCTCTATCTTTCCTCAGTTTTATCATGACAAGAAACTACTACAGTCCTTCAAAAGCAAGCATCTCGAAATAAAATAAACTTTTAAGCGAAAGGAAGAAAGCACAAATATAAAACACTCAAACGTTCCGACCTAACACAATTCTTAAAGCCCGGTAAAATTTTCGACTTCGTAAGTTCTTTGCAACGATAAAACGCTGGCCCGGAATACATCTTCACAAATCATATTTCGACTGTGACCTTTTAAGGCCAACAATGGGATTACAAGGCAGGCTAAATCACTTAAACGTTTCTCAGAAACATCTCAAAGCTTCGGGAGATTTCGGGAAAATCGGAGCAGTTATTTGTTGCAACTCTTCAAAACAAAATGAGATAAAGGGATAACAGCATTAAGAAAGGAAGATTCAATAAATTTATATCTAGATGAATTGTTTTGCAAATGGCAATAATTTATTGTTTATTTACTGATTTATAGTTGTATTTATTAATTTTTTTTCGATTTGCAAAATTAATTGTAAGATTTTAATCCGTAAAAATAATCTACTGAATAAATTGAATTCTATCACGAGATTAATGAATTCATTAATCTCACATGCCTGCGTCATGGCGTAGGGGGTAGCGTGTTTTCCACATGATCTAAGAGTCCCGGTTCGGGCATGATTGTTATTCTGTGTTCTATTTGTGAGTAATGTAAGCGTGCTCCCCCTGTAAAAAGGGGTTGTGCAAGGGAATGTGACACATGAAGTAACTAAGTCGTACCCTTGGTCCTGGTTGTTGCAACTAAACAATCAAGATAGGCTCAAATAGGCTTAAATCGCTGACAGCTTTCTGTCACAAGGCTTATAAAGTGCCATAAGAAACGACAACAATCTTATATAATAGAGTGTCTTAAAAGTTTCTTAAAACGCTAACTAGCTCCAATTCTTTAAACATATATATCAGTTTCCCGTCTATGTCATCGGTTTCAGATGCCTCAGAGTTCTAAACTGTCGCAAATCTGGGACTACACCTCAAAAAAGGTTTTTGCCCATTTAGTGGGATTGAAAAGGCATAATTTTCTACAAACTCCTATCTCAAGGTGAAACAAAAACAATCTACGAAATACTTCCATCAACTGGATCTATTGAATGCTGCCATAGCAAAATAATAATAATAAATAAATTACCAGAATTAATGAACCGACGAGGCGTTGTTTTTCATCATGACAATACGAGACCATATATTGCATTAATCGTAGGGGGGACGCTCTTACAGTTTGATTGGGATGTTTTACCGCATTTTGCATGTTGGCAATATGTTTTTAACCGGGCAGAATTATCTGTTTATGAACGGCTAACCTATCTGGCTTCACTGCAACTCGGGCTTGTTTCTTATTAACCATGACGTCAGAGGCGACGAGTCATTAAATGAAATATATTTGTCTTTTCAAGAGGTCCGATAAAAATGGAAAGCAGCAGAAAAGCCGACTGAGATTATTTATAGATGCCTTGTTCTTTTTATATGAAGCTCCTCCTGTGATCATGATAATATTATTTAAAGTTCTTAAGTGATATATGCTGCTTTATGACCCAAGTGAAGGTCTTACTACTTTTTTTCTGATGTTCCTGTGCTTAAGAAACATTAAATTATTTCAACTACTGTGTGATTATTGCTTCCCAATTGCAAACGTTCCCTACACGAAACCATACGTTAGTGTCAAGTTCCCGGTAATACTACATACTTTCCAGATCTCGCTCCATGTGATTATTACTTTTTTGTCTTAAAAAGATTATCTTCCCTATAAGCGCTTTAAATCTCTCCGCGAAGCAAAAGCGCCCTTCGAGGATTATGTCTTGTCCCAAACACAACAATTTAGGAAAGAAGGCATAGTAAAACTTGACGAGAGATTTAAGAAGGTAACAGAAGGGTTCTTATATAGAAAAATAATAATAGCTTAAACAGTAAATATTAAGTATTCATTTCATATTAGAAATAGGAAAGAAATTTATGGACACCTTAATATTAAGATTGTTCACAACATTCCGCGGTGTTTAATTATTACTCGTTCATTGAGAAATAATTAAACAACATGCACGTATACTTGAGAGTAAATGCCCGATGTACATTCTTGTGCCTTGTATATCGAGTATTTTTTCTCTAATATGTGCCCTATATACATTCTTTTACCTTGTATATTGAGCATTTACTTTCTCCTTTATGCTCGATATGGCTGTATGGATTTTGATAAAACACTATTTTTTAGATCTCATGGAAAAATTCATTTCTTGAGACATGACTATCTTTTCGTTTACCCACCAGTCTATTAACATGGAATAAGAACTATTAGTAACAAAATTAAAATAGGAAACAAACCTCGCCAATGAAGATTATGGAATGTATTTCGACAAGTTCGAGTAACACCCTGTCGAATGGTTTATTCATGATTTTCAAATCAAAATCCCTAAAAGCGGATGTAATAGAAAGTTGTACAGATGGTTCAAAAGATGAAAATGAATTAGGGGCTGCAATAGTAATACTATGGGAAAGAGATAGATAAAAAAAACATTGTGATATTATCGAACCATGACACAAGTTTTCATTCAGAAATGCAAGCTTAAAAATGGTAATTTAATACTGAGATACAGGGAAGAACGGACAGAAGTGCTTTTTGCAGATAATCAGATAATCAGAAATCAGAAATTTTTCAGATTATCCGCCAGTCCTACAAGCCACACAGTCATCTCACAATTCGAGTAAAGAAATATGGACTATAAGAGAAAAGATAAAAAGCATAAAAAGGAATTAGTCCATCTAGTTGAATTGGGTTAAGGCTCATATTGGGATACATGGTAATGAAAAGACGGTTCACTAGGCAAAGTGAAGAGAGAGTGTTGATATAATTGTTCCCAAATCAACGGGTGTTTTAAAAGCTGAATTAAGAGAAGAAATAAAGCTACAATGATTTGACCAATGGTACATGTCCAAAAAAATATAGAAGAGTAACTTTCGACTTTATTCCTAATCCAGTCCGGAAATAAAAATAAGAATATAACATCCACTGATAATCCAAATAATATCTGTATATTTCCTAAGATTTGGAAGAAGGCATG
>JAPMOQ010010289.1:0-13171 GCA_026543055.1 Argiope trifasciata
TAGCTTAATTTTTTGTTAATTTTTCCTTTGTAAAATCAAAATTTTTATCAATTTTGCTGTCTAAAGATCTTAATTAGTATCTGATAAATAAAAATTAATTAAAAAATACTGCATTGTTGAATTCTTTTTAAATAAATAGAATAGTTGCTACTATGAATACTCCTTACATATGAATTTAACATAATCTTATACTTTCACGACTTTTTAAAAATAATTTCATTTGAATTTGTGTACATTTTTAGAAATGAGGGAAAAAATTGAAGAAAAATTGTCAAAAATACTTATTTTCAAAATTAATCAATTTTATTATTAAAATTAATTGAAAATTGGTGACAGCTTAAATTTTTTATTTGTTAATTCTACCTTTGTAAAATAAAATTCTATCACTTTTATTGCCTAAAGATCTGAATTAATATGTGATAGATAAAAATTAATTTAAAAAATATTGCATTCTAAAATTTATTTTAAATAAATATAATAGAGCATACTTACATGTGAATTTAACATAATCTTATGTTTTATGATTCTTTTATGTACTTGTGTAAATTGTTATCAATTATAACAAAAAATGCAAAAAATAACCAAAACTTTTATTTTAACGATTAAATTTTAATTAAAAATAATTGAAAGGCACTGGCTGCTACGTAAATATATATTATTTATGTTTGAATAACTCCAAATATCTAAATAATTTTATTGCTTTAAATTGAAAGGATAGTTAAAGATAACTAGAAATTAACGTAAAAAATACTTTGTTGTATTTTTTTTGTAAATAAGAATTGAAGTAGTATTCTTGCGTATGAATTTATTAAAATCTTCTGCTTTAATTACTGTTTTATCATTTAGCTGTTCAAATATAAGAAAATGATTATCCTGGTAAATACTTTTTTTTATCAAAATAATTAAAAACTTTTAAAATGGTTAAATTCCTAGTGCTGCCAAATTCATAAAAGAATACGAATTTAAAAATCCTGTGAAATAATATATGAATAGTTAAAGTACGCTTTCTTCATAATTAAATTATAAAAAAATATTTACTGATCTTGATAACTCGAATTGTCCAATATTCGGTCCGAGGAAAACAATTTTGAGCAACGCTGTGCATAAGTTTTAAAGGAAAAATTTTTCCTCAGCGTTGATAAAGTATTTTGATATATACAAGAGAGAAAAAGTACAGATATATATGAACCAAAAAGTAAATATATAATAGATTTCAAGTATTTTGAATTCATTTTCCAAAAAGAAAACTGTGAAATAATATATAAATAGTTAAAGTACGCTTCCTTCATAATTAAATTATAAAAAAAAATATTTAATGATCTTGATAACAGTATTCTGTCATAGGAAAACAATTTTGACCATCGCTGTGCATAATTTTTAAAAGAAAAAAATATTATTTGTTAAAATAACACAAAAGCATTAAAAAAACTGCATTTAATTTGGAATTCAATATGCATTTTCAAAAGCTTAATTTCGTACTAAATGAAACGTTATAATGCATATAAGCGAGAAAAAAGTGCATACATATATGAACCATTAAGTAAAAATACAAATATATGATGATAAAATAATAGATTTTGTACATTTTGAATTCATCTTCCATAGAAGAAAATTAAAGAAATTAAGATTTACTTATCTTAATAACAAATAGACTGAATACTGCCAATAAAAGTGCTAAATTAAAAGCAATTTTCATATAGCTGAAATGAAGGATCCTGTACCAACGACCTTCAGTGTAGACAAAGTATTTTGATGCATACAAGCGAGAAAAAAGTACAGATATATATGAACTAAAAAGTAAATATATAATAGATTTCGTGTATTTTGAATTCATTTTCCAAACAAGTAAACTAAAGAAATTAAGATTATTTGCCAGTCTCAATAACAAATATACTGAATATTGCCAATAAAAGTGCTAAATTAAAATTAATTTTCATATTACTGAAATGAATGCTGCTGCACTACAGATATATATGAAAAAAATACAGATATATATGAACCAAAGAGTAAAAAACTATACATATATATGATGATAAAATAGTAGATTTCGTATGTTTTGAATTCATTTTGCAAACAAGAAAATTAAAGAAATTAAGATTATTTAAAATTTACCTGTCTCAATAACAAATAGGCTGAATACTGCCAATAAAAGTGCTAAATTGAAAATAATTTTCATATTGCTGAAATAAATGCTGCTGCACTAAAGATTTTCAGTGTAGACAAAGTATTTTGAGCAAGGAGTAGGTGTAGGTTGCGTGAATTAGCTGATTTGTTATTGCATAAGCCTTTCGGAAAGTCACGAGTTTGGAGACTTGGAAATCGTGACGATGAAAATGATTAAATGGGACATTCTATATTTGAGTTCAGATTAATTCGGGTTCTTTCTGTCGATACAGTTATATATAAATGTTGCAATTTTCAAATGAAGTGGAATAGCTTCAATTACGAAATATTTGAAATGCATAAACCTATGATTTGGTAATAAATGTTATGAAACTGTATTATTACCTCCCTGCCCAATAAATTCTAAGAATGAGAAATGCACATATGAGAAATTTATTTTAAAAGTGGGTCAAGTTCATTTTTGAAAAAAACAAATGAGGATAATAATATTTATACAAACATGTTATGATCTTTTTATGCGTAAATAATTTACGGTAAAAAATATAGTTTATAGTATTTTGTAGATAGAAGAATCTTAGCAGCATTGAAAATCTCTTTATTATGAAAGTGGTACTAGTTCTTCTTTGAATTCAATTATATTTGTTCGAATATATCTAATACTATAATACGAGGAATGGTTGCCAAGTCGAAAATCGCCCCAGAATTAATAAACTCCGGTAAACTTGGGAGTCTGGGGTTTTTGGCCACGAGGAATTGATTGGCGCCGGTTTTGAAGCGCTACGGTCGAGCAGTTCGGAGTTACAGATAGGATATTTTCAAACTTTATTAGTTCGCCATAATGGCTATAGATGGCAGCACTTAAATTTTCTTTGTCTATTGCCTAATAGGTTTCAAGCGGTAACGTGCTGTCATCTATAGCCAATATGGTGAACTAATAAACTTTGATGACCACACGATTATTTTTAAATCACAAAATTAAGGTAAAACAAATATAAAAGAAAAAAATAAGGATAACTTTGATATTTTTATTAAATTTTCTTTTAAAAAAGTACGATTCTAATTCCACTGCTTTTTATTAAGAGAAATTTGTTAACGAAATTTTGAATTTAGCGCTCGTTCGTTAACTAAAAAGATTCGTTCTTTTTGATTCGTTCAAAATTCCAATTTCCAAATATTCGAATTTCCAAAAAAGCATTTAAGGAACTGATTTCGATTTCAAATCACCGTCAATAAAGTCCGACATTTCAACATTCATCAGATTTCAAGCTACATTTTCAACACGCAGAACGCACCTCTACATGAAATTCTTCAAGGAGTCGGAATTTTGGAACAACAAGCGATCAACTCAATTCTACCCGCAAATGGACAACTAGAAGATACCGTCATTGTCATAATGCTTCTCCATTACGCCGAACAAGCTTACCCGACCGTCAAAGTTGCCGTACTTCACTCTGAATTTGTCGCACGCTTCTACGTTACAACAGCGGATGGTGCTTATGAAGGAATGTCTCTTCTCAACGATATCAGCGACCAGAACAAGGCTTCCAACTATCTATACGGCGTTCAACAAGGATTCGACGTGCTGCTCATTCCCATTCACAAGAGAGCTCAAATGGATAGAGGCGAGCACTGGATGCTAGGAATTTACGAAGCAAGCTATGGAGAACGTCAACTATTAGTCTGCGATCCAGTCGACAACCCGCTGCCCATCGATGCTGTTTTGAGAAAAATACTGCGACACGTTTTAAATACCGTTGTTACGAATGAAAAGCTGAAAGGATGCATCGTGAAACCTCGCAACGCTTACAACTACCAAGATGACGCGTCTTCCTGCGGAGTTTACATCGTCTTTTATGCTCGACAAAACCTCTCTCATCGACGCCTTTTCCTGGACAAGAATTTTCAAGAAGCGGATGAACGGAAGCAAATTTACGAATTCGTTGTGAACAGTGACCAATTGAACATGTCGGGACTATCTGAAGCCGCATCTTTGACATCTTCGACCAATATGCACGCTTTGAATATCCAAGACCCGATGATAACGCCGTTGCGCCCGACAAGAGCAGTCAAGCAGCGTAGCAAGGAACGAATCTCGGATATATTGATGGAACTTAATGCATCTCAACGAGAAAAATACCACGATTATGAAAGACGCAGACGAAAAAACGAAACAATGAGGGGGCGCAACATTCGCCTAGAGCCGCTATACTCAACCTGCGGCCCAGGGAGGCTTTTTGGTTGGCCCAATTATTAAACTAGGTAGTTACAACTTATTTGTAAACAACTTCAAATTTCGCGCCCTTCAAAGAGTTGGTAATTGAACGGGAAGTATGGAAATGTGAGCGATATCAATAATTTGCTTAAATTGGAAACGCAAACTATCCTAATCTATGGTTGCGCAAACGATACGTAATACGCGGCCCGGGAATCCCCTTAAAGGTCTGTAATCTATGGTTGCGCGAACGATACGAAATACGCGGCGTCGGGAATCCCCTTAAAGGTCTTGTCACGCGCAAACGCGGACGACGGGGCGATTTGCGAAGCTAAACATTGCTTGTCATGTGTAATGAGACGTGTGTTTTACTAATTGGCAAGTCACCCCGCCACTTGTGTTTGCGCGTGGCCAGACCGTAAGATCCATGGACCTAAGTGCGTGTCGCTTTGATTGTCGATCGAAACTAAACTTGTTATAAATTTAATCTAAATTATTAAACTAAATTTGTGTACGTACCAGCATCCTCTGCCAAATAATAGTTTTGTTTTGTAAATTAAGTATACCTATTATTTTCAAAATAATTTCAGGAGTGTCGTCGAAGTATAAAAGAAAAATATCAAGTGAAAATAGATTGTTTCAAGATGAGTGGGAATCTGATTATTTTGTTGTGCAAAATAAAAACAACGCAGCTACTTGTTTGATATGTCGGGAAAGTATCATATTGAAGAAATACAATATTTCTCGTCATTTCACTTCAAAACATAAAGATTTCGACGAAACGTTTCCTCTCGGATCGTCTTTGAGAAATGAGAAATTGAGTTTTTTTAAGAGATCATTGCATGAGCAACAAAATGTTTTGTTCGCGGCATTATCACAAGACTCGGCGGTAACAAAAGCATCATATGAAATTTCTTACATTCTTGGTAAGCATATGAAACCATTTACCGATGCGGAAATTGTAAAGGAATGCTTTATTAGTGCTGCTAATATATTTTTTGATAAATACAGTAGCAAAAACCAAATGGTATCTGATATAAAAAAAATGCAGCTTTCGGATTCAACCTGCACCAGGCGTATTGAAGACATTTCTAAATTTATTTCCGATGATATATTAAAAAACCTAAGAAGATGCAAGTTTTTCAGTTTAGCATTTAATGCCAGCACCGATATTTCAGCAATATCGCAGTGCTCGGTGTTTGCTAGATATTGTACAGAAAACAATGAAATTCATGAAAACTTTTTAAAATTACTGCCAATGAAAGGTCAAACCAGGGGCACGGATTACCTTGATAATATTTGTAATTTTTTAGATCATCATGAAATTGATGTGCAAAAAATCGTGTGTTTGTGTACAGATGGTTGTCCTTCAATGACTGGATCCGAAAATGGCTTCATTTCATTATTTAAGAAAAAATATAATTGCAGCAATTTAATAACATTCCATTGTATTATCCATCAAGAAAACTTGGCGGCCCGTGCTGTACAACCAGAAATAGAAGCTGTAATGAAAACAGTTATCAATATTGTCAATTATATACGAGCAAAAGAACTGAACCACAAAAAATTTAAAACTTTTCTTGAAGAACTGGGAAGTGAGCACAGCGACGTTCTTTTGCATACCTCGGTGCGATGGCTTAGTAGAGGAAAGGTTTTGGAAAGGTTTTTTTTTTTTTTCATTACGCCATGAAATAATCCTATTTTTAGAGCAAAATAATAAAGTACCCAGAATTACAAAACGAATAAAGGGTACCCAGAATTACAAAACGATGAATGGTGGTGTCTTTTAGGTTTTCTATGTGATATTACGGAAAAACTAAACAATCTCAATCAGAGTCTACAAGGCGAAAATAACATAGTGTCCAATATGGCAAATAAAGTGTTTGCATTTGAGGAAAAGCTAAGTATTTATTATAATGAAATACAGAACAAACAGCTGCACAATTTTCCAACTATTATAAAAACCAGACAGGACGGTATTAACATTTCAGAAGAAAACTGCTCCATAATTTCAAATTTTATAACTGCACTATTAAACGAATTTCAAAAAAGGTTTCAAGATCTCAGAAAAATAAAAAATTGTTTGTTACTTGTAGAAAATCCATGGCATTTAAAGACACCAACTATTTCTGAGTTGGCTTCAGTTTTAAATTGTAATTACTCGGAGTTGTTTGATGAATTTATTGATTTTAAAAATGACACCAACCTGGAAGTAATTTTCAAAGAAAAAAGGGAATATGTGGAATTTTGGAGTATTGTTCCCCAAAAATATAAAAGTGTGCAAAGATGTGCCCAAATAATGCTAACATTTTTTGGATCAACGTATGTGTGCGAATAATCTTTTTCAAAGATGAAATACACAAAGAGTGTATATAAAAATAAACTGACAGATTCCCATTTGGATGATATAATAAGACTAGCATGCAATGACAAGCCAGATATTGATAAAGTTTTAAAAAAATGCTCTCAGTTCCAAAAGTCTCAATAGATATACATATAAGTGAGTAAGCATCTTTGTTAAAAGTTCTTTTTTACATTAAACTAAATAATTCATTAGGTTGATATTACTTTTTCATTTATACACCTGTTTATTTTTTACTTGCGGCCCGGGCTACCGTGACTGAAACGTGTTTGTGGCCCCTATAAAAAAAAGGTTGAGTATGGCTGGCCTAGAGGAACAACGCCGCCGTAATGAAAGACTACGTAGAGCTGCGAAATCTCGCCCTGCGTCAACCTACAAAAATGCTGCAACTTCCGACGTGGAATACCAAAGTCTTGGTCCATTTAACGTCACTTGACACGATTGATTTTCACCGAACTTTACAACAACATCATCAAGGCTAAGATCATCACCGGTGAACACGCAGGCCGACAAGTACACCTTCCAAGGATCACGTTCGACTCCAGCAAATCACAGCTTGGCGCAACTATGCAACGGCACCAATTCCCAGTTACTCCACCATTCGCCATTACGATACACAAGTCACAAGGCCAAACATTCGAATTCGTCGGCCTGCTTCTCCTCACGACGGTCTTCGTGCACGGAATGCTCTACGTCGCGTTTTCAAGAGTCAAGCGTCAAAGTGCGTTGAAGGTCCTGCTGCCTCCTGAGAATCCAACCCACACCCGAAACGTCGTATGGAAAGAAGTCCTGAACAAGAGAAACTCACCAGCCGCACCTGCCTCACCGACAAGAAACTACCTGGACAACATGGAAGACTTCGCAATCGATGATTAATGTTTATTATGTTTATGCTGTTATAGGGTATAATATGTTTCTTATGTATGTATATATGTTTGGTTTTTCTAAATAAATTTGTCAAAAATATTGAACTTCAACACACTTCAATCTTTACCTTTACTTTACCTTTGTATACAATAGTTCCCTTTCCAAAGTCTAACTTTGTTTAGAATAGTTTATTATGGTGCACTTTAACCGGTTATCTTTTCACCAGTGGTTTCACAAATTTTCTTATGGCATGTATTGTTTTGATAAATCACAATTGAAAATTTAAATCTTCGAGTTAGCTTCGATACCTGTTTTCTCCGAGCAGAGCTCGGTCACCCGCTGGTTACGGTAAATTTAGCTTTGGTTGCTGTATAAATAAAGAAAATGTCATAGTATGGCTTCATGTCTGGATTCTAAGGTTTTTCTTTTTATCTGTTTTTGATATTGAAAATTGGTGGTTGTATAATAAGGTAGAAAAAAAAATTGACTAATTTTTTTTTGAGATTTAAGTTTGAGAATAGTGCGGAAAAAATGCCCTTAATGTTCGAAAACAATATTAAAAAATTTGGTTGCAATATTGCATTATCTTGAAGTGCGAAAAAAGCTTGAAATTTGTAAAAGAATTGAAAAAAAAAATGGAAATTTTCAAAAAGTGCCTTTAAACATTTTTTAAAGATTTTACTTTTGCAACAGTGCAGAAAAGTTTCCTTTTAGGTTCAAAATAATATTTTAAAATTTGCTTGTAATATTACTTCATTTTGAATTTTCACAAAGAGCTTGAAATTAAAAGAAAAATTGAAGAAATTGGCAATCTTTAAAAAGGATCTTGTCGTGGCTGGTTCGTGAGGCTTAGAAATGAGTAGTCAAATAGAAAAACTTAACAAATTTATTTCAGATTCGTTGGAGTTACTCTGCTCAGTAACTCCTTCTCAAAAAAGCTAACACTCGAATGAACTCTCTCTTAATTACACTCGCGCTAGTTGCCTAGCGCCATCTCTCCACATTTATTTAACCAGCGGGTGACCGAGCTCCGCTCGGAGAAAACAGGTATCGAAGCTAACTCGAAGATTTAAATTTTCAATTGTGATTTATCAAAACAATACATGCCATAAGAAAATTTGTGAAACCATTGGTGAAAAGATAACAGGTTAAAGTGCACCATTGTAAACTATTCTAAACAAAGTTAGAGTTTGGAAAGGGAACTATTCTATACAAAGGTAAAGTAAAGGTAAAGATCTGGTAACTCCGGTAAACTTGGGGGTCTGGGGGTTTTGGCCACGAGGAATCGATTGGCGCCGGTTTTGAAGCGCTACGGTCGAGCAGTTCGGTGTTACAGATAGGATATTTTCAAATTTTATTAGTTCGCCATAATGGCTGATTAAATTTTCAAGCGGTAGCGTGCTGCCATCTATAGCCAATATGGTTTTTGAGAAATTTATTTAGAAAAACCAAACATATACGCATACATAAGAAACATATTATAAACCTATAACAGCATAAACATTCGCCATATTGGCTATAGATGGCAGCACGTTACCGCTTGAAAATTTAAGTAGCCATTATGGCGAACTAATAAAATTTGAAAATATCCTGTCTGTAACTCCGAACTGCTCGACCGTAGCGCTTCAAAACCGGCGCCAATCGATTCCTCGTGGCCAAAAACCCCAGACCCCCAAGTTTACCGGAATTTATTAATTCTGGGGCGATTTTCGACTTGGCAACCATTCCTCGTATTATAGTATTAGATAACGCTTCAAAATCCAATCACTGTCAACTAGCGCCATCTATGAACGCTTATTTCTTTACGCCTCGAAAATCCAATCACTACAGATCTTTAAATATTTTTCTTAGATTTTAGTTTTGCAACAGTGGTGGCGAAATAACTTTTAGATTCAAAAAGAATTTCAAAAAATTCTTGCTGCAATGCTATCTTGTTACTATTTGTTATATTATTAAATTCTTGTTATTATTTCGAGGTGTTTGAAAAAACTCAAATTTGTAAAAAGTTTGAAGAATTATAGACTTTGATAAAATAATTTTTATGAATTTTTTTTTGTTCATATAATGTTACAAAATATGATTTTAAATAAATGTATAAGCATTAAAATTGGAAAAAATTGATTACAACGTTTATCAATAATAATAAATATTTTTACGTTCAATTTTGAATTTCTTTCTTCTGTATCCTTAACGATAAACAACAAACATTTTGAGCAGATTCGGCTATCAGTCTCACAATCCTTTCCATTGTTTGCATGTGAAAGTCGATAACCGAGTTCCCTATACTATTTGGTTCAGCTTCTGATGCCTTCTTTATAAAGTTTTAATTTATAATTAACCACACAGGAACTTAATAGTTTTATTACTTCTTGTCTATCTAATGAATATGGTTCACTTGCCCCTTTTTGTAAAGAACACCGTTATTCTTCAGAGTTATCATTGTCTCCAGTAATCGTTTCTGATGAACTAGTATTTTTTACCCTTTCTTGATTAAACTTAACTATTATCTGTAGTTCTTTTTATTGTTTCTATATTTCTTAAAACATGTGTGGTAGCAACATCAATATTACCCATAACTAATATCCTGTTGCAAAATGTATGTTTTTATGAAAACTTCAATGTCCTTGCGGCACTTCAAGATGTAATCTACTACTTTTTATGGTTTTTATTTATATCATTTATACTTATAGGCATATTTTCCACGCTATTAAAAATTAAGAATTATAAGCTGATTATTTCGTAAAAAACTGTAACAAAAATTTAAATTTTATGAAACTTTAACGCTTTTGCGGTATTTATATATAAATATTATATCCGCAAGGCATATTTTAAATGGCTCATATTTATAATTTATTTTATCTACACCAAAAGGCAGATTTTCCAAATTAAAAATCAAAACTTCGTTTTTTTCTTTCCATATATTAATAAATAATAATGAAAAATAATAAAGAATAGTTAATGAATAGTAAATATATATCAAGTGTATAACCTCTGTCATTCGTAACCATTTGGCGCAATGGAGAAAAGAGAAATAAAATTGGCGCAATATCTCCGTTAATTATATGGTTATATCTCCATTAAATATCAAAGAATTGTGTCGATATTTCTTTTAAATATAAAAGAATTATGTTGAAATTTCTTTTAAATATAAAGATATTATGTCGATATTTTCTTTAAATATAAAAATATTATGTAGAGTTCTCTATATACAAATTCCTCTAGAAAATTATATGCACTATCAAAAAATTATGAAGAACAGTGAGAGCCTTTTTAAGGAGAAGTCGGAGAGACATAAGGATTAGAAGGTGTTCCTCATTTTTTTTTTGTGAAACTTCGTGTGATTCGAACTTCTGTGTTAAAAGACACACGATAAAGATCGGTGGAATTTCGGAGTTACCCATGGAGTAGCCATTTGAACTATCAATTTGTTAGAGATCTGTTGATTGTGTTTATTCTCTGAATTGTTAGAGGAATTTTTTCAAGATTAACTTCCAGCTGTTATGTAAATTTTCTAAATAAAAGTGACCTAGATGAAAACAAGATGTTTTTGTGAACGTATATAAAGCTGCAAATAAATAAATTATTTGTTACGCTACTCTCTTATTAGATCTGATTTTGATTTGATGTTATTTGACTCTCTTATTTGATTAACGGTTTTCGATAGTTAACAGTTTCAAGTAAGAACAGTTAACAGGTTCAGAACAAAAATACCTTGGGAGATATCTAAGAATTATACTAAGTAAAGAATTTTTAAATGTTACGAAGAATGTGTATCAAATTTCTTCCAAACTAATAGTTTTATACTTCGTGTATTCAGCCAACCACCCCGCCACCACTGAAAGTAGCAGTATCGACAGGATTATAGACTAATATTATAAATATTTTCAGAGCAGTAGTAATACCTCTTAATATATATCGAAATATGTCTGAAACCCATGTCATGAAAATGCTTATTTCAACAGCAATATACTTATTAAGAATATTCACAACACGGTAAAATGAAGCTGTTGAAATAGTCGAAAATGCTGATATTAAAAATTACAAAAACACAGATTTAATCGTTGAAAGGTAGATTTTTTTTGTTGAAATCCCTGTGTCGAAAATAGTTTTCTAAATATAATTAATAAGACTGTAGGGATGTATAAAATTGAAGATTTTGTAATTTTTATGCATTATATTTAATGACTCAAACAACATAAATTATTAATCTTTACTTCATATCGCAAATTTTTTTATATAGAAGTACATATCTATTTCTAATAAATTTAGAACTCAGTTATTGGGTCCTTTTAAAACTGAGCACCCTGAGTATTTTACCTAGATTTCTGGTAATATGGCATAGTTTTATAAATTTGATAGCATGAATTAAGGTATCCGACTACGTTAAAAACATTGGTTAGTAACTACATTGGCGAATTTTTTGACGCCTTAAGAAAAAGGAAGGCCTTACTTATCACCCAGGTTTTTTTTAAGCAAATCATATTTTTCATTTGAAATTTGTCTTTAACTTAAATTCAATTTTCCTAAAAATTCTACATTGTTAACATGATATCTCAAAAACTAAGAGAGGTATTTACATAAAAATCTCAACTTGCGTTTTAAATAATATGGGCAATAAAATGAAACCAATGTTTTATTGTTGGAGGAATACATTTTCATTTATAGACGTTTTTAGAAAAATTAAGAATTAATGGAGGAAATGCATGTATACGTATATTTTTACCCATAACTTTATTGCGTCGCAACATTTTCCTTAGATGTTGGTTCATTTCATTCATTATTATATTCTATAACTTGTGTGCAAAGAAAAATAGGATTGCTGCATTACAATTTTGTAAACCGTTTTGGTTAAATTTCATTAAAATTCACTACAAATATTCCACTTTCTCAAAATATATTATATTTTCAAATAATGTTTTTGTATTTATAGTATTTTGTATTATCATTGACAATACATATAAAAATCATAATTTTAAATAATTTTAAAAAAATCCAATTTTTTAAAACATTTTCTTTAACCGTAGGCGGATACTTTAAATTATGTCTATTAGTGTACAAATTTCATCATTTTATTTCCTGTAGCAAAAAAAGGAATACAGTATTGTCATTATATTGTTAATAAAAGAGCACTTTAGTTTTGATTTGTACTGTATTCGAAATGCAAAGTTTTTATTTTAATATATTTTTAGAGAATTTGAGAGAATTTCTGTTTACTCAACATTTCCATATCAATCCAATCAAGTAAGTACAAACTTACTAAAATCCAATTTTTTTAAAAATTTTTTCATCAACCGTAGGCGGATACTTTAAATTATGTATATTAGTGTACAAATTTCATCATTTTATTTCCTGTAGCAAAAAGAGGAATGCAGTATTGTCATTATAATGTTGATAAAAGAGCACTTTAGTTTTGATTCGTACTGTATTCGAAATACATATTTTTATTTTAATATATTTTTAGTGAATTTGAAATAATTTCTGTTTACTCAACATTTCCATATCAATCCAATCAAGTAAGTACAAACTTACTAAAATCCAATTTTTTTAAAAATTTTTTCATCAACCGTAGGCGGATACTTTAAATTATGTATATTAGTGTACAAATT
>JAPMOQ010010299.1:7086-32000 GCA_026543055.1 Argiope trifasciata
AATAACAAGTTATCCTGAATGCTTAACCAATTACATCAAAGCTTAAGTGTTGTAGTAGTCTCGGTTCTAAGTCTTCCAGATCCCCCTTCTCTTTATATAGTAATGAAGACAGGATTCACCTCCACCTAAATGATAGTAACATGTCATCGGGAGAGCCCCGTCACCAAATTACAAGTTACTCTGAATGCTTCGGTGAAATTAACCAATTTCACCGAAACTTCAGATTTGTGGTAGTCTTAATTCCAAGTCCTCCAGGACCCTCTTCTTTTTACCAGGATTCTCCTCCACCTGAATGATAGAAACATGTCATCGGGAGAGTCCCTTCACCAAATCACAAGTTACTCTGAATGCTTAACCAATTTCACAGAAGCTGAAGACTTGTGGTAGTCTTGGTTCCAAGCCCTCCAGAGCCCTCTTCTTTTCGCTTCTACCTGAATAATAGTGGCATGTTATCGGGTCAGCGTCATTTTATAAGCTAACAATCACATCACTCATGGGGAAGTGGAATGGAGTAAGAACTTAACATTACCCTCGATCGCATCCTCTTTAGGGATCGAGAGTTGAAACAACCTTCTATTTGTGTTAAAAGCGTCGAAAGTTCACCATTTTGAGCAGTTTTTCTTACATCAAAGTGAAATTTCATCGATTTTCAGAAGATTTCTACAGTCTACCAAATTGAGGCGCTGATGGTGGATTGAAGTGGAAGTCGACTTTGATTGACAAAATTAGTTTTCGGAGACTTCTTTCTAATTTATCTACAAATGGAAGTCTTTCAGCATATATTTGCCATCCATGGAGTTACACAGAAAATATAGCGAAATGCATTACGATGTGCGCTGAATCCCCGCCAAACAGGCTTATGCAATCACCTCTCTCACTACCTCTAAGAGATTCGCTCTTGCATTCAGACAGATGAATGCAGCAGCATAACTCTTCCACATTTTGGCTCTTTGAACTCAGTTGAACTTGATATGAACTGAACCAACGTAATCATCAGCATAGTGTTGAAAAACATATGAGCTGGAACTGTTTTTAACTGGTGGATTTTTTATTAGCTATTCAGACATTTTGTGTCCATGTCGTATGAAAAGCAAAGAATTCTTCGAATCAGCTTTTAGTGAGTTTTAAAAACAAATTTTCCGGTTCTACTGTTTTGTATTATTGGGTAGTAAAATTTTGCGAGCGGATAAATCACATGATATTCTTTGCATATATTTTGCATATTGGATGTTTTGCAGACAATATACAAGAATGTTCCAACTTTAATGATACTAAAGAATTTTACAAACGACCTCCCACCCAAAGTACTGCCTTTATTAAATAAATTAAAAAAAATTTTTTAATTCAAATTTTTTTATTTTAAATTATTAAATTCCTTCTGAAGAGTTTTCACTAGGAGAAAAAAAATACTAAATATTTACTAACATTACATAGCTTTCTGCTAAACTCTAAAAAATAACTAAACATTTTCTGCATTTTCGAGTATGTAAGAAATAAGCTGTCGGTTGACATTTAGTTTCCTCTAGGTTAAGTTTAAGTTTAAAGAAATCAACTGTTTTTAATTTTTTAATTAATTATAAATCTAAAACAGTAAATTAAAATTTTAACTACTTTGAAAAATGTTGAAAACTTAACACAGGGTTCTTTAATAAAGTTAACACTTCTAGTATAATGTATAATATTTTATTCTATAGAAGTTTTTGCTTCACAAGTAATCTCTGATGTTTTATAAATAAATGGCCATTTTGAGTCCGTTGAGTTAAATTTTTAGCTGGCCAAATAGGAGCAACCAATATAATGAGCTCTCAAATGGAGGGGTCAATCTTTCAATATAACATCGTCTGGATTATTCTTAGGAAGAAGCATGCCACCATTTACAGAGTACAATAGTATCTAGAAATGTCTAATGTCCTGTATAAAATCAAGTAATATACATAAAAAATTTAATTCAATTAATTCTTAATTTCTTATATTATTTATATACATCTTATATCATCTTGTATTACTTATGGTCGTGTAAGTAATCTCAGGGATTGGCAACAAACTCGACGACAACTTGTCGACGGATATGACGACTTTGGCGGCAAACTGCGAACAATAGGCGACTTTACAGACCAAATATAAATTACTGGAAAAATTTCATTAATGAATTAAATTTAAAGAAAAAACTGTATTGACACCGAGTTTCATCTATTACAAGTTTTAAAAAATGTATTTGAAGTGGGGTGGATGAATAGCAAGCTTGTTATAAACGACTGAAAATTTGAACAAGTTGTATAAATATAAAGAGAGAGAGAGTGCAAACTAATTGTAGATTTGCAGCATATATTTCTGAAATGCATTTGAAAATCCTTGAATTTTAATGGACGAATGAATATGAGGTCTTCTTGGAACCTTAATAGTATTTATTAACTTAAATTCTATTTATAGTTTTTCTCATTCAATTTAGAAATCACGAAGAATTAAATAATCTGAGTCAGGATCACGGAATGTCCTATTATTAAACTGGAGGTATAAGCAACTACCTTGGGACCACAGCATTGAGAGAATTGAGATTTTACCTTTTCTGCATTATTTTCAAGGCAATTTAATATTGTATTATCAATTCATCAAACGTATTTTTAATTCACTGGTTGTCTTACAAACTGATTTCGGCAAATTTTGTATTAGAATGTTTCGATTTCTCTTAAATAGTGCTGAATTTTTTTAATCAATTTATTTACAATCATGTTTTTAAAAATTTTTATTCGCGAAATATAGTAAACAATTCTTATAAGGATAAATTTTAATTGCATATTTTGATACTTTAATTTAACAAATATTTTGATATTTAAAAATGGCATTGACATAAATTAAATGATGTATGAATCTTCATTTAATTGAAACGGGCTGTATAAAAATAAATTGGGAATATTTCCTTTGTAGTTAAAAATGAAATACTTTTCCCACAATATAAGGAAGAAAAACTGAAATTAATCAAAAACAAAATCAAAGAAATATACAAAGAAATTTCAGTTAAAACAAGAAATACAATATTTTTAACATTCAATTCCTACTTATTTTCTTATATTACTTATATATATCTTATATCATTTATGATCGGATGTCGCGTCAGTAATCTCGGAGCTTGGTGACAAACTTGGTGATCCTTTGGCCACTTTACCGACCAAATAGAAATTTCTATCCAAATTTAATTAATGAATTGATATTTGAAAAAAAAAACTGTATTAACATCAAGTGCCATAGGCTATAAGTTTTTTTTAAAAAAAGTATTTGAACTTGAAAGAACGAATAATAAATACTTTATTAACGATTGGATATATATCAGGAGAATGTGAACGAATAGTAGGAGTTGAAAAAGAGGTATTTATTTTTCTTTCGAGAGGCAATTGGTCGTGGTACACAATTATAGTGACTACGCAATTTTTAAATGTATTGAGAACACATACGCCAATAATTAATTAATCGCACTTAATCAAATCATTCCTGTGACACTTTCTTTGCACACGACCAGCGTTTCCCATTCCATTATAGAACACTCATATCTGTGAAAGATGGCTCTCAAGGCTGTCCGATTTTCGGGATATTATTCTTCAACAATCGGGATGCGAGAGATAATAGAGGTTTTCCACCAAAAAGAAGCTGAGCTCACGGAGGAAACTACTGGATGGGCATACAAATGGCGCGAAGGTCGTTCTGAAGGAGAACTCTCCTCACTACAATAGATTCAAAAAGAAGTTAAGACTTGTTTTCTGCAATTTTCAATCTGAGGATGAACACATTTCGCGCTAACGCAGGCTTTCTTCGTCCCTGATGAAATGTTTTGCATTGTTCACCCTTCAGTGATGAGAGAATGAATTTTTTTTCTTCTTGGAACTTACGCAGAATTTATAACCACAAATCTCGCCAAGTGAGAGTACTTTTAATCCGTAACCCAGGTAACACAGTCTGTTGTATATTGTGCAATATTGTACGATATTATATGTATTAAACAATATTACACAATATTAAACAATATTGTTAATATTAATCGATTTCGTACAATATTGTACGATATTATATGTATTAAACAATATTACACAATATTAAACAATAAAGTTAATATTGATCGATTTCGTACAATATTGTACAATATTATATGTATTAAACAATATTACACAATATTAAACAGTATTGTTAATATTGATCGATTTCGTACAATATTGAACGCTATTTGCGTGCTACTACGAAACTGGGGAAGGGAAATTTTAGGACTTAACTGTGGAAGCATGATCTACGATACTGCATTCCATTTACACACAAATTAAATTTTTAATGAAAATGAATTTTTAATGAAATTTTTAATGAAAATTAAATATGAAAATATAGTGCAAAAAATTGCCAATATATTTTACAGATATTTTTCTTGATGTATAGATATGTTTTAGAAAATTTTCAAAATATATTATCATTGAAAAAAGCAAATGCATTGGAACATACATTTTCTTCTTCAATTGCCTGTTACAAGGAATAATATTTTCGGAAAAACCATAGTAACCTCAGATATTTAAATATTTTAAGAATGCTTCGTGTCATTTTTAGAGCTATGTAGCCTGTTTTTTTATAAACTGCTAATTAAAAGCATCATACTAAGAAAATAAATGTCAAAATTTCCAGACGTCTGCCTTTAGAAAAAGTGTTATAGGTAGATGATTTCAATGTGATAATAATGACAAGCTAGAATCTGAGGAACAAAGATGTAAGAAAAACTGTGAATCCGACTTATTTTTAACATGAGAAAATGAAAAACTAATAGTTCTGATTTGTAAGCGTCGTGAACTAAAATTGAAAACTTGAAAGGTAATAAACAAATTAATAGCACTATTTTGAAAATTATGAAGAAGAAATCTTTAATATTTTTTTTAAAAAGCTAATATTTATGAAGATGGAGAAGAGATTATGAGAATTATTCTTTAAGTTGCAGGAAAAATTCATGGCTATCCTGTCTCGCAATTCTTTTCGGAATACAAACTCGAATGATGATACAAAACTGTAGGTGAAAGGGAGTGTTGGTTAATATTTTCTCTAAAATAACAAAAATATTTGGAATTGAGTGGTCCTTTACCTAATTTAATTAATGTAGAAGTTTTTGAGAATTATTTTTTAAAAAATAACTAAGAATAAAATATGAATTATCCAACTACCACAGTCAGCAGTTTAAAAGCTCATAACACATTTAAGATATGATTAAAACAACTGGATAAGAAAATTGAAAGTTTATGAACCAACTACTCTAATCAACAGGAAGAGTAGTTTTTATAACGAAAATAATCTTTCTGTGATTGAAATTATTAGTGTCCATCATAGGAGTTACATTATCGAATCTACAAAAGAATTAGCAATGAGAATTTTTGTGTGGATGGATTCAAAAATTATTCTTACAAAACACATTTTAGAAATTCAAGAGAGAAGAGAGATTTATTGATGAAACCATTGTATAGGTTACAAAAATCTTGTAGATATGTTAACTAGATGTCAAACTGCAGAAATATTTGTAACAAATAAACTTTAGGGGAACGCACCAATACAAAAAGGGATTAAATTCATTGGCCTCCAACATACAAACCCCAGTGAAGGTTAATTTTAAAGGTTAGATTTTAAAACATTGATAAAAGAAATTTTATCTCAATCTTAACTTGCTACATAAATAATTTAAACCGTTTGTTTGGCGCAATTTAGCCAAAATATGGCTCTTGCGCCAGTAAATAACAACAACAACAACCTTGTGATTGTTAAGAAAAGGAAAGAAAAGAAACTTGAAATTTTAAAAGCTTAATATGTTGTTGAACAGAATTCTCCAAGCTTCGTAATAAATAATTTTAATGTTTCGTTGGATATATTCAAAGCAACATGTACCTTAAATTTTATCAGCAATATTAAAACTGTCGGAGCCGAAAAATGGGCAATTGCAAAAGAAGTAAAGAAAAAATTTACTTTGCAAAGTGATGTAAAAAAGAATTTTATGTATATGAAATACAAAAAAAACTTAGAGCGAGAAAACATATAACTTGCTCGAAAATATTTATATACAATCTGTTTATAGGTTTCTAATTTTTGGTTGGTTTCAAAGCGTTACGTAGTGAAAATTACTTTTATTATTATTATTCAATACATGAGGATAAATTTTTTCAAAAGAATGAAGAATTGCAATCTATAATGATTGATGTTGAAAAATTTTTAAATCAAGATTTTTTAACCTAAGTTTTAATGAAATTGAAGAACTGGAACAATTTATCCTTCATCTGCTGCTCGGAGAAAGGTTAACATCATATCCTTTTATACCGTTATCTCACCAATAATTTCAAAGGAAGAATAGGAAAAAGAAATATAAATACTGATTTGGTTTACAAGACAGATTTCAAAAACAGTCGAAACAACATCATCTATTTCAACTAAGAGTAGATGATAAAGCTTAGAGAGGTAATATTTTATTACAGATTTTGGAATACTCGATTATCCAAGAGAAAAAACTGCAAAGAGTGTGAGATGGGGTTTATCATGACTTGCTGGCCATGGAAGTAAGATATGATTCTTCACTATTTATTTGGTTCCACAGTATCATCAGCCATTTCCCTGTGTAACTGATGTATCCTTTAGAGGAGACCAGATAACTTAAAAGAACTGATGACTCTTAATAAATTTTTCAACTCTAGGTTTTGAAAGCATTTCTGGGAAAAAAAATTTCCATGTTAATCTATTTTTCCAGCTTTATGAAAAACTTCATCAAGAGCAAGCGAGGAGGTTTTAGGATTTAAATTATATATTTACATGATTTGAACCCTAAGATGAACATTAAAATGCGTCGTAATGTAACTGAAGATGTATGTACACACAAAAAACTTCGAAAGTCGATCAAAATACCGATTTCTCTCATTGCTTCGAAATGCTCTTTGATCCATTAGCTCTCAAACGATACAAAGATGTGATCAGTATTCGGAATATTTCTCATTTACAAGGATTTTTCTGGATGTACTTTCACTAAAAACTCCAGTTTCGGTTTTTTTTTAAACTCATTCTAGGAAGAATGATATTTCTTAACTATGTTGCTTCATTCAAATAATCATAGCTCAACAAAAAATTAACCAAATCCAATTATTTATATATCAAAATAAATTGTATGAAACAGTGGATGTTTTGTGCTTCAATCAAAGCTATATTTACAGAAATAAATTTTAAAAAGCTGTTTGAAAGTTAAAACTACAGAAAAGATCTCGCATTTTCACTTTATTGTTGATGAAAAAATGGTAAAAAAAACTTGTATTTTTATAACATGATTGAGGAAAACAACATGAAGACTAATATTAGGCATCATTTCCTACTAGAATTGTGTGCATGTACAGAGGGAATTCAAGATATCATATTTAAAAAAATATACTATTTAGTTCATTAAATATTAATTAATTATTTAAAAATTAGTGGAATATGGTTTTCATATTGAAATGAGCTTAAACATATAGTAATGACTAGCTGTAAAAAAATAGATTTTTAAAATTAAAGTTTTTTTTTAATCTTCTATTGTGTACGTACACCTTAAACTTTAAATGCCGAATTTTGCTAGTAATTTTTTAAAATCTAAGTGGCTGTTTAAGTGGTTTTTGTAAATAGTTTGAGCTAGTTAATAATCAACTTTAGTCTTATGAATAAAATTTTGACTACATTTTTGAAAGAAGCGTCGTAGTGTTTTGTTTTGTTCAGTTTTATTGTTTTCAACTGCACTAATAAAAATACTTTGTATGTGTACTCTGAATTCAATCAATTTCAGTAAAAGTTAGCGTTAAACCATGCTTGTAATCTAGAATTTACAGGAGATATACTGGTGAGGTTAATTTGGATCAATTGACAATAAATACACGATTTCATACGATTCTAACTAAGCCGATCTTTTAGCTTCATAATTTTTCAATGTTATTTTTAATTTTTAAAAACAAATACATAATTATTTAATAACTATAGAAGAACTAGGTTTTTTAAACTTATCATGAGCCGTCAAATAACCATTTGAAATTCCAACAACAATTTCTTTACAGAAACAACAATTTTTTAAATGTCAACGTTGAATTGAATAAAAAATAATAAATAATAAAGACAATATATTCTTTTGCTATATTTTCAAGAAATAACTTTTTATTATTGGAATATGTTTGAAAAAAATGCGCATATAAAAAAATAATAATAATTAATCATTTCATTAATATTCTGTCTTCTTCCTTTATTTATATCTATTATAACAAAGTTGAATGTGGGTTTATGTGCATGAATTTGTTTGTATTGGGACTCTACAGGCCACACAGTTCAATCAGCAGCTACCAAATTCGGCACGTACATTCCATGGAGATAGGAAATGTGCATCCCAGAGTCATTATTTTTTAAAGTTTTAATTAGAATTTTCATTAATTAAAAACTAAGAGAAGTTTCGGAGTTGTATCGTGATAACTTCCGAAAATATTATCACACAAAAACGATTTTAACATCATATTGAAGTTCAAAAAACAATCTTTTTAATAACACCAATAATATTCAAAACTTTATAACAAGATTAAGCTTAAACGCAAAAGATTTAAAAGATACTTTTACAAAATATAATTTATAGGATCGAATGACTGTATAAAATTTAGACTTTGTCATTGTTTTCAGAAACACACTTACTAATTGAAATATCCTTTACCACATTTTAACATTTTTGAAAGGTAAAACTGAATATTATGATGAACAGAAGAGATATTTTTGAACAATTACTTGAATAGATTTTTTATTGAATAATTATTTGAAATATTGCATAAATGATAAAATCATTCGGTGATATACCTAAGACAACAATTCTAAGGGATTCGATTTTCTGTAGTCATACTTTTAAACAATATGATGGCTTGAGCGAAAAAAAAAAAGGTTTCATATTTATTAAAATTAACCTTATCCACTTCATATTCAAATTTAAATCTTATTACATCTTAAGGATGATGATGATAAAAATGTCGTGTCCATGGTAAAACGATAAGAGGTTGCAGAGGCCTCTGAGGGTAAAGACGCATGTGCTCCCGAAGGCAGACTTCTAGCTCAAACGAAGAGGGCACACATATTTGCTTGCACAACCCCCTTTTACAAGGAGGCTCACTCACACATCTCACAGAAGAGATAAGGGTAGAATAACCATAGACAAACCCGGGACGCCCAGATCAAATGCGCTACCGCTATGCCAAGACACCGGCAGCATAAGCAATCGAAATTTAAAACTAAAAAAATATTTGGCTGTTTAGTTATATTAACGTCCCGTTGGAAAAAAAAAAACACTAGGGCTATTTTGCGACCTCGTCATGTTGAACCGCGATCAGAGGGCAACACCTGAACTGGCACCCCCCCTCTCCACAGCCCACCAGCGGGAGGCTCCGCGGATTTAACGTGCACCAGACCTGCTTACATGTTGATTCTTCCGTGGAAGCGAACTTGCAGCCCACCGGATCCGATGTCGAGATCTTACTACCGCGGCTCCCAAACTGCTTGGCTGAAAAAGATATTAAAATTTAGGTATATAAATGTTTGAAAATTTTAGAGAGCATTCCTCCTGTTTAACCAGCTTGTAGCCAGCGGCTTTCTATATAATAAATCTATATAATAAATGGCTTAGTTTTTTCCAAGAAATGTAAAAGGAACATTTGGCTTGGATTTGTGGAACAAAATGTGCTTGATTTTTTCTTTAGTTCATCCCTCCGAAGGAAATTTTCTAAATTATTTGATATTTTATTGTAATGTTTCGATATTTTCATTGATATTCTACTTGAATACGTAACGAATCTTTATTCATTTAAAAAAATTTCACGATGAAATAAGTAATTGCTTCAAAATGCCAAAGGGAATTTTCTTTTTATCCAGTTAATTACCCACGAATTTACTTACCTTCCTAATTAAATGACGAATTTAATAACTTCCTAATTGGAATATTTACTGTTTTTTTAATTCCTTTAATAACAATACGTTTCAACTGATTTTTTTCATTTTAATTTATTTAATTCTTTTCACTTAATTGCAGATTAAAAATTAAAAATTCAATAACATGACGAGCGTCTCAGACACGTCATTGCATGCGAAGTGGTTAAGCAGAAAAAAGAAATCAGGCTTACTGTGTCTAATGTTGCAAGTGCCTGAATTAGAAAATTAGGGGTCTTAACTGAAAGGTTTAAGGTCGAAGGAAAATATTGTCCCTTTTTGACCTTGAGAGCGGAAGCGTGTTTTGATTGATCCGTCCAGTGCATCACGATGTACCCTCTCGAAACAGGAAGTGTATGAAGGACAAATTTTTCTTCCACATCAAAGGCAGCTTCTTTGGGTGAACAGGATTTCACGTCTTTCCTCAAAACAATCACTCTTCCTGGCAAATTCCGATGAGATGACTGCATTCCGCTTCTGTGCATGGCTCACGTCAGTGCCGAAATACCGGAATGTGTCATTTGTCAGAGCTCCATGGAGTCATATGTCTGACTGGAAAATTTAGTGCCACTGTTTTTCATGCACAACTGTCAAGAAGTGCTAATTGTACCAAGAAATCTAATCAGTGGCACATGTTTCAATCATACTTAGGTGCGAAATTAATATGTAGAAATGATCAAGAATTCACGTAGAAGTAGCTGAAGTCAGATTTTACATAATTAGATGCAAAACAGATCGATGTGTGTTTTGCGATTATGGTAGAAATAAAGAAATGATGAGCTAAAGATTAATTTTTTAGGCAAGTTCATCTATATATTGCGGAAAGAATCCTGTTAAAACCTCCATTGATTTTCAGTTTAAAAGACTAAGCGATTTTCTAAAGTGCCATTTAACATGTTCACTTCCACTACTCACACCTTATATCAGGACCCTCCTTCTGATTAGATGACCCCTACCTTTACTGTCTTTCAACTGCAGTAGAGAAGGTGTCATATAATAACATAGAGGGTTTGGTACAATGACATATTATCTGTAAAGCACAGGCGAGTCAGTGGCAGCGAATGCGTTCAAAGTGAATAATAGTACTCTGTTTTCAATGTGCGTTTTTTTTTCGAAGCACATTATCAAGTGACGGTTGTTATCCTGTTTTGTGCATTTTATTTTTAACAAAGGAGACTTTGTTTATAAACATATTTGCTGCGATTATTACTAGTAATTTTTAATAAAGAAGCTAAATTCATGTATGAATCTGAAATAAGGGACAACTTCTGCGCTATTTTAATCTATACTTCTTTGTTCCATTGATATTTTTACGTTGAATAATATTTTTATATTTAGTTAGAGCATTGAATCGATTAAAAGAAACAATGCCTCCATTTAGAAATAAAGATTCTTTCATTCATTACAGTCGAGGGACAAAGTATCAATTCTAAAAAAAAGCAAAAAATAATGGCGATAATTGAATGGTAGATTAAATGTCGGTCTATTGGGATAAAAGCAAATAAATCGGAGAAAAAAAATTATAAACTAACAGCCATAATTTAAACTAAATTTATTTTCTGAGTTATTTTCATAACTACTCTTCAATGAAAAAAACCAGCACTGGAAAAAACTCCCCTTTCGTTATTTTTCCATTGTTTCCTTAAAGAAGATTTATTTCTTATATTTTTAAGTATTTGCAATAAAGTTTTTAGTTATGTTTCCAGATATTTTGGTTTTCTAACTCTGTCAGGACCATAAAAAATTTTTAAGAATTATCTAACATTTTTTGTATGCATAGCATATCATCTCACTGGATGCATCTCGGTTTAAATATGATGTGATATGGATAATATTAATTAAATTATATCTAATCTCAAGTGTCTTCTAATAGTTTTCTCTCTCGCACGCAGAAAAATATTGCTATGAATCTGTAATTTTGCTTCCGAGCATGAATAGTGTCATCATAAGAAAGACAGATTTAATGTCATACGTATTGGATGCTGCTGGATGCCTCCTCATTTATCCCCAGAGCTTGGTGACAATTTGAAGACTTTGGCGACAAAATGAATAACGCACGAACTTCGAGAATTAGGAACCGAGATACACCCAGATTGGCCAAAAAGCCTCCAGCCCCACCTCCAGGGAACTATAAAAGACCAGCACTCTCAAGCTGTGGTAGTGGTGAATTGTAATAGGAGTCACCGAAGCAACGGTGGAGCGCTGAATTGCTGTGTGTCGTATACTGTTGCCCTCTTGAATGGAGTAGTCGTGAATTGAAGTAGCGATTCTGAAGATAAAACGAGAATAGACGAAGGAGTGTTTCAGTTGTCTGGAGAGACCATAGAGTGAAGCTCTGGGGATCTCTTCTGTTGCTAAATCCTGTCCGACCGCTTTTTGTGCTGTTGCTGTCAATAATGCCACTTGGTCTTACCAAGCTCGAATTAGCGGAGCTCTTTCGAATGAAGGCAGAAGTGCGCGCTTTTCGTTTTTAACGAGCACCGTTAAGGGGAAAGGGCGACTTTGCTCAAACACACGCGACACAACCCTTTTTAGGGGGTGTTCGAACTCATTCATACACTCGAACTCATTCATACATTCATCCATCTGAAAGTCAGAATTTTGATCCTGAATCAGAGACCGACTCATCTCTGATTCAGTAGCCCCAGAGGTACCGTTTTGTGGTGGGAACTTGGAGGACTTTGCAGTCACGACTTATTTAACGTGCCCCAACTGCCAGTAGCCAACATGACGGTCTTTGGCCAAGACGAGGACAGAACCCGTAACCTTTCGGTTACGAGAATGATGCTCTACCAACCAGGCTACCGCAGCCTCTATGTGCTTGTTACTGGATTTCTACTTGCGGGTTTATGCTGTTTTGTGCTGTTATGCGTTCGTTGGTCTTCACTGTACATATTTGTCTACAGTAAATATTTGTCATTTCTGTGCTTTCCTGTCTTCGTGTTAATAAATGTTAAATGTCATCAATGCCTTCTACTAAAGGATTGTTTATTGTGTTTCTCACACGGTACACTCACCATATAGAATGAACCCGACTGACAGGAAATTCGAAACAATATTGAATTCTGGGTGGAAACATGAACAGAAAATAAAATATGTTTATCACTAAATAACTGTCTGTCAGAATTATCTTTCTTGAAATGGTATTCGGATGTATAAAATATGCTTTGTTTTAACTGTTGTAGCTTTTAAAATCTTCTATTTTAAGGAAATTATCGAAGTACTTGCTGTCTGATTAATGCAAGGTTTAAGCAAAAGAAAAAGGTTGAGATAAAAAATACAAAGTTTGAGATATTTTGATTGAAAGCGAATATTTGAAAAGTATATCATTTCAAATCACCTTTACATGGCTGAGAAGCCCTTTTCAACATGCTTTCAAGTATCCTCAAAATAAGATTAATGAATTGAAATATGTAACTACCGGAAAAAATTGACTTACTATATTTTTGTTCATTGAATTTATACCACATACTTCCTGTATTTATGTTCCGATTCTGAACGTTTTCTGAACCTTTATAATATTTTTTGTTGGTCTCCTCAGTTTTCTTCATGGAATTGGAAGTATGTG
Source organism: Argiope trifasciata (assembly GCA_026543055.1). Classification (NCBI taxonomy): domain Eukaryota; kingdom Metazoa; phylum Arthropoda; class Arachnida; order Araneae; family Araneidae; genus Argiope; species Argiope trifasciata. Next base: position 20,615 of record JAPMOQ010010299.1, read on the forward strand.
TGATGATATTTACGAAATTGAAATACAAATGATAAGAGTAGGAAGCAGAAACCAATTTGGTATTATATGTTTCGGTAGGAAGCATAATTCTTAAATCAAATAACACTGTATGTTAGTGCCTTTTATACGACACTAGTCATTGAAATTTAAATATTTTTAGCTGTGAAAGAATATTTATCGCATTTTGGTTCATTCCATATTTGCCAGAGAACGATAATCAAAATGAAAGGCTGTAGTACACAAGGATTGAATTCGCCTAAGAAGCACAAAGTTGTTGCCGCTGTTACCACGTTACCTAAAGAGTCTGCGATTTTAAGCCAGAATTTTTGCGTCTTTTGTTTTTCAGTAGCGCCATCTGCACCAACAGTGCGAGTTAAATATTCGCGTGTCACAACCCGTTTTACAGGGTGGACTTCATTCATACATTTCGTTCAATCAATCACAGGTCGTAATTTAGCCCTGGATCAAAAAACGATTTGAACTAGTATCCGTGATGGTATTAGTATTGACATGGAAGAATTTGTAACCACGATATTTATAAGTGGGCCACATACACGAAGGTCTTCAGCCAGCGGGGTTTGAACTCGAAACCCAAGGGATGCGAATGCTCTACCAACCAGGCTACCCCAGTCTATAAATGCAGAGTAATATGAACAATTGGTTTAGAAGGGTTATTAAGACTTTTTAATGCTGAATTTGTGCTCAAAGCTCTCTGATATTAATAACTAGCTGGTACCTGACGCGTTGCTGCCGCGGAAGAAATAATTTTGGAAATATCGTTTGAAATTTAAAATAACTCTATTGTTTAACTGTGAATAATATCATAAATGAATACATTCATTGAAGTTGAATGATATTTAAAAGAGAAGTGTAACCAATTTTTAGTCTATTCTTTTTTATTTTATTATTCAAGAGCTTTAGAGCAGGCAATATTGTTTTTGTCTTTCCGTCTTCAGAAGAAACAAATTAATTTCTTGACTGTCCGACACGTAGCATCCAACTGGTTATGTGAAAAATCTGTCGTGTCTTCTTGGCGAGATGATTACAATAATCCTTGATTAATATAGATGAGGTAAATAGATCCAAAAATATTTTTTATGTATTACATAATTTTACTATGCCTATAATCATCCCGCAAATGCAGGTAATAAGTTTGATCACCATCTGATGAGCGCTACAGCAGCGCATAAGAGGCATATAAACAAACATTTATTTTTATTTATATAGATGTACATTTTTGAGAGCACTTCTTCCCTTTGAATTCTTCAATTGATGTAAATGCTGAGCCAAAATGTTTACCTACCTACTGTTTATACAGCTATTTCTTTGAACAAAGGAAATATGTAAAGTAGAATAATATTATTCGCTAAAATCCTAATGTACTTTTCTAGAATTAGAGATTTTAGAAGCTTTGTAGAACTAAGTCTTTATATTTTCATCATTCATTTTTTTAAATCCTGTGTCATATATTCTCTAAATTTCATTCAAACATGTTCATTTTTTTCAAATCCGGGAAAATTCTTGCTACAAAAATGTTATTTTTTTTCAAATCTCGGAAAATTTTCGCTATAATTTTTTTTCAAATCCGGGAAAATTTTCTCAACAAAAATGTCATGTTTTCGAATCCGGGAAAATATACGCTGCAAAAATGTCATTATTTTTCAAATCCGGAATAAACCTTGCTACAAAAATGTTTTTTTTTCCAAATCCGGGAAAATTCTTACTACAAAAATGGCTTTTTTTCAAATCCGAAAAAATTCCAGCTACAAAATGTTTATTTATTTCAAATCCGGAAAAGTTCTCGCTACAAAAATGTCATTTTTTCGATTCCGGGAAAATTTACGCTGCAAAAATGGCATTATTTTTCCAATCCGGGAAAATACTTGCCATAAAAATGTTATTCCTTTTTCAAATCCGGGAAAATTCTCGCCACAAAAAATGCAATTTTTTTCAAATCCGGGAAAATTTTCGCAACAAAAATGCAATTTTTTTCAAATCCGGGAAAATTTTCGCTGCAAAAATGCATTTTCTTTGCAAGGTGAAATCGCATCCAATGACGAAGGTGTGAACATACTCATTTCGCTTAACGGACGTTTCGAAATTCTGAGCCGAGAACCTCGCCTCTTTGCCTTGACTTCGAGACACTATTTAAAAAAAATTACTGAAAGGACAGCACACGGAGAAGAAGTTAAAAAGACATTAAACTCCACGAAGTCGTCCTCGGAATGCGGAATTGAGTAATGTTCTTTTCTCTTAACGAAGTTCGAACGAAAGAAAGAAGGCTTCAGTTTGTTCGTCTGAGAATCGAATTCCACACAGAACGTATTGACTCAGATTCGAAAATGGAAGATAGGAAGAGAAAAAATAACGATCGGACTCATTCCCAGGCAGCAGAAGGAGTGCCGCTTCTTTTAATGGCGTTGATGATGATTGGAGGGGAAAAAAAGAAATAATAAGCATAGAATGAGAATCGGGTGCAAATGGAACATATGACCTGTTATCATGCCGAATTCCTTTTCCGGAACATGCAAGAATAAAGTCTGGTTATTGTTTCTACATCTCCGCTTGCTACAGAAGAAAGGTGTTTTTATTTACGCAATTTACGTTTTCTTTAATTAGCAGTTAAAGTTGAGACCTGATGCTTGGAGTGGCGCCTAACAGGTGGCTGATTGCGCAAAAAAAACCAATTAACCCGTTTTCTGCAATTTCCTGCACTCTTTGATTCGATATTTGGCAGTAAGTGAAGTGATGAAAATGCCGCCTTTTTTTCCCCCATCTGTGATATGTGCCGGTATGACCCAAGATGGGGTTTTAGGGTGAACCGTAGTTTAAACCCCCGTCTTCGCAAAATTGACGATATCGCGCCAAAACTGACATTTTCTCTGGTTTGGTAACCCTATTATCATTCGCCTTTATTATGGGCTATGATTGGATTGTGAAAAATATTGCATAAGATCAGAGTTGGCGAGTTGGCAATTTTTGAACATAGTGCCAAGCGGGAGGCTGAACTCCGGCCATACCCAGGCTTTACTCTGATTAGCAAGTATCAATATTCTCTGAAATAGTAATACTGAAAATTTAAATTTATAATACAGCTAAGATAAAGTAAATTTATGTCCGAAAAATACCATCGGGTTTCAAAATATTTTCCTCAAATTTTATGACGCTATTGGTGTTTAAAACTTTAAAATTTAATTTCCTTTTCATATGAAGTTTGAAGGAAGGCATTTTTTTTTTAATTAAAATTTTCCAAATATGAACAAAATACAAATAATTTCTGTAAAAACATTAAAGCATTTTTTTATGTTCCTTGAAACTTGTTTCCAAAACTTGGTACGATAATAAAACGGGTGGAATGTAGAAGTTAGTGGTAAAGGGTGGAATAATTTATTTTAATTTCGAGTAGCTGTAATGACAAGAAATAGCTTTCATAATTTTTGCGAAATGAAAAAAAAAATCATCTGCCAATTTCATGGACAACAGTAACAGGAGAGTTCCCAGAAAACCGCAAAAAAAATTGTTATTCTTATTAATTCTGATATCTCTGTGTTAATTCGTATTTTATGATATCCGATATCCGTCTACGTTAAAAACACTGGTTATCAACCATCACATTGGCGATTTTTTTTTGTATTGTTATTTCTTACTTTCAGACTTTCCTCTTCACAAAACGGTTCATCTTTTCTGGGAAAAGGAAAGACCTGGCCTATCCTGCAGGGTCACATATTTTTCAGCTAAAACTTGGCTTTCACTTCAATTTTCTAAAAATTTTAATTTACATAAACATTCACCACCGTTGACATATCTCAAGAACTAAAAGAGGTATTCACATAAGAATTTCAGTTCATGTTTTAAATGGCAATGCATTGAACCAAAATTTTTATTCTGGTTGAAATACTTTTCATTTATAGGTGTTTTTAGAAAAATTAAGTTGTGAATTTATGAAAAGAAATGCATATATACGTATATTTTTACACATTACATCTCAAAATTTGGTTCGTTTCATTCATCTTTGTATTCCACAACTTGTGCACAGAGAAAAACCGGACTGCTACGTTGCAATTTTGTGAAGAGTGCTAACAGTTCATTAAAATTTACTACACATTTTCCTATTTCTCAAAATATAATTTATTTCCAAATGACTTTGTTGCATTTACAGAATTTTTTATTATAATTGACAGCATATCTAAAAACCGTAGTTTTAAATAATTTCTAAAACATCCAATTTTTCGAAATTTTTTCCTTCGAACGTAATCGGATACCTCAATTTCGATATACAGCGGGAACTGCCAGACATAATTTCTATTAACACCTCCAGACATGCACTTAAAACTGCAGATGAAATTTCCTGTCTTCACCAAAATATTATTCAAAATCACAAAAATGTGTATGTTTTTAGTAATCAAAATTACTGCTATCTCATCGATGACAAATTATAAAGGGACTCAATATTTTTTTTAAGTAGCCTGCTTTAATCTAAAATCCTGAAAAGAAACTTCAGTGGATAAGGAAAAAAGTTTTCAAATAAAAATTCAGGATATTTCGCTTTGTTCTAACAAAGCGAAATATCCTGAATTTATTAATTATTCAAAAGCAGTTATTTCCAAAAATATTTCACACAGAAAAAGCATTTTTAATTCATTATCATGATTAGTTAATTGAATTTTATTTAACTCATATATTCAGTGGATGAGGAAAAATGTTTTATAGAACAAAGCGAAATAAGCTGAATTTATTAATTATTCAAAAGCAGCTATTTCCAAAAATATTTCACACATAAAAAAAAGCATTTTTAATTCATTATCATGATTAGTTAATTGAATTTGATTTTACTCATATATTAGGCGCATCGTTAAATTCATAATTATTCATATTATATAGAATGACTGAGTTTTGCTTTGTTTCCATAAAGAGATGTATGATCTGTCTTCTCAGCAGGGATTATCGAATATAAAATTTTGCAGTTGAAATATCTGAAAAAAAAAATGTATATACATTTAAATTCTTTGCAATTTTTTAAAAAGATCAATTGCAAAAACTTTTATGAATGGAATAACTTATAACAAATAATATATATTTTTTAAATTCAATTTCTACTTATGACACTTTACAATAGTGTCAATTACAATACAATTATAATTACAATTACAGTAGCGCCAATTAGGGCCAAGAGTACGACTTAATTACTTCACACTTCACATGCGCTGGCGCAACCCCTTTTTACAGGGGGACACACTCGTACAACTCGCAGATAGAGCAACCATGCCCAAACCGGGGCTCGAATCCCATATCACGGGGACGAGCAACTCCTATGTCAGGACTCCGGTATTCCTGCATCTTTTCTTATTTATATATATCTTAATTTAGTTATGACAGGGCATTATGTCAGTAATCTCAGAGCTTGGCGACCATTTGGCGAAGGATTTGGTGATCAAATATTAATTACCGGAAAATTTGATTAATGAATTAACATTTGAAAGAAAAACTGTATTAACATCCAGTGTCATCCTCTACAAGTATTAAAAGAAATGTAGTTGAGTGGATGAATAAAAAAATATCTTATTAAAGTTTCCAAATTTGAACAAGATATATAAATAAAAATATAGAGAGAGTGTGCGAACAAATAGCAGGAATTGAAAAAAGAATCCCTACAAAAGAATAGCCAATAATTCAACTTTATTCAATATTTTAAAATACAGCACTGTCGGCTTCCTGGTATAAGGCTAGCGTTTTCTCTGTGATCTAGGCGTCTTGGGTTCGAATCCTGGTGCGGGCATTTTCTTCATTCGTTTTATCTGCGAGTTGTATAAAAGTTCCACCTGTGAAAAGGGACAGTGCAAGCGCATGAGTAGCTGAAAGTAGCTTTTGCCCCTAGTTGGTTCTACTAATAACAAAAGAAGCACTTTTTTTTTTTTGAGAGATGACAAATGTTTTTGAATGCTATTTCACTTTAATTTTAATCTTGTCTTAATAAAAAAAGAGAAAACTGTAAATGAAAGGCATTTAAATCTGAAAATATTTTATACATTTAGTCATGAATCGCTTTCAACGTGCTGAAATTGGCGAATGTAATTTAGATAGATAAGTTGATATCTATCAAGATACTGGTATCGGGGCGTTGTGTGTGTATATATATATATATATATATATAGGGCTTTTATTATTTTTGGAAATAAGTATATGGACAGTCAGGTACAAGTGGAACAATATATTAACACCTTGCTTTGCCATTCATGACATCTGAACAATGATTAAGAAATAATATTTAGCATTGAAAGCATTCAAGACAAAGACTTCGATTGATATATAGTGCAGTGTTTCTCAACCTTTTAGTATTCACGACCCAATTTTCAATCATAATTTTCCCCCTTCCCCAGCGCATGCAATAAAATGAATACAATAATAATGTATTTTGAGTATTTTGGCGCTAAATTTACGCTACAACCTTAATTTCAAACTTTACAAATTACCAAGAATACGGAAGTTTATTGACATTTTGCAACACCGATCCTCAGCATTGAAAAAACAAGAATCATATGCCCTTTTAGTGCTCTTTTATTGCGCCATGTCGGGCATTCTCACGGTTTCGCGAGATTTCGGTTTGTCTGGAATTTGTCTATTCTGCTTAAAAGTTAAGTTAGAAGCGAGCGCAGATGTGAACAAATGTTTTCTCATAGGGAGAAGGAGAAAGTTCTATGACGTCAATTTCAATTCCAGACAATCTCATTCGAGTCGATCCTTCTATCGCTATTGAATCTATTCTGAATGTGTATGTTATATATATTTTCGTGTAATTGCAATTCACCGTATTAAATATTCACGGCAGCAGACTTATGTAGAATCATGGATAAATTTTTAAGCGGGCGTAAGCGAGCATTAGACGATAGACAAGCATCAACAAGTACACAGACGAGCATGATTCCGAAAATAAAATCAAGAAAATATTCTCAAGAATACTTAAATTTTGGATTCACAAGTACTGAAGTAAATGAAGAAGAAAGGCCCCTGTGTATCATTTGCTCAAAACTGTTGGCGGCAGACAACATGAAATCTAATAAACTTAAACGACATTTGGAAACGCTTCATAGTGAGTACGTAAACAAACCCAGAGAATTCTTCGAGTTAAAATTAAAATCATATGAAAAGCAAAAATCATTGTTGAAAAAAACTTTGTCTGTGAATGAAAAAGCTTTAATTGCCTCTTACAAAGTTTCATATTAAATAGCCAGATGTAAAACGTCTCACACCATTGGTGAAGAGCTTATTTTGCCAGCCGCAATTGAGATTGTAGAAATTATGTTTGCAGATAATTTTGCAAAACAATTGCAGTCAATACCTCTTTCAAATGATACTGTTGCCTATCGAATTGCTGATATAGTTGAAGGTGTAGAGCAGGGATGGGCAAACTTTTTCGATCGTGGGCCAAAAATTGAAAAAATAAAATTTGGCGGGCCAAGATGATTTTTTCTAAAATTTTAAAAACAGTATACAATTATTACAATTTAATATATTTATGAGATGAATGAAATTGCGATTTCATTTTTAAAAGTTCCTTATATTGAGGTTCGAAGTGAGATGTACTGATTCTAAGGAACGAGGCTAAATGCTCATCAGTCCGTCTAGTTCTGAAATAATTCTTTCTGAAGTTCATAGTTGAAAACACTTGTTCACATATATGAGATGAAGCAAACATAGCACTGAATTTCTGGGCATGAGATATTAAATTTGGGAAACTTACTTTCGATAATGATTTGTAAAACTCTAACTTTGGCATATTTAGAAACAATTGCTTGAGATGATTGTTAGATTGCGACTCCATTAATTCAAGCTGCAAATCTGACCTCACTGCTTCACAATTTGCGTTGAATGGCATGGTAAAAATATCCAATTCTGCTTAAATGGCACAGAAATCTTGAAATCTGCGTTCGAACTCAAAATGTAGTTTTTTCAAGCTATCTTCATAATTCTTAAGTTTCTCTTCCTTTACTGAGGGTATTGAATTTAACCTCGGGAAATGAGACAAGTCGTTCTTACCTAGCTGCCCAGCAAACATATTAAGCTTTAGTTTAAAAGCTTTGAGATGTGACCAAATATCGTCGATAAATTGATTTTTCCCTTGCATCTTGACATTCAAGTTGTTCATATGACAAAGAAGATTTCTGAAAAATGCAAAGTTTGAAAGCCATTTTGTATCATCTAACATTTGGCACTCCGCAGAGCACTGTTTCTCATGAAAGAACGACATAATGTCGTCTTTCAGCTGCCAAACTCACTCGAAAACACATCCTGCACTAAGCCACATTACTTTCGTGTAATACAGTACATCAGAGTATTCAGATTGCACTGACTGAAGAAAATCTCGAAATTGTCTGTGAGTAAGCCCACGAGATCGAATAGTATTTACAAGCTTCACGACTGTATCAAGTACGGGTTTCATATTCAATGCAGATTTACACAGCGCATCTTGATGTATAACACAATGTAGAAAAACAACATTATTCCCGGGGTAGTTTTGATTAAAGTGTCCAAGAAATTCAGATTTTTTTCCTGTCATATTTGGTGCTCCATTGGTCGTAATATTACATATATTTGTTATGGGCACCTTCAAAGTTAAAAGCCCTTCCTGAAATTCACGAGAAATATCATATCCCGTTGTAGTTCCCTTTAAAGAACGCATGCACACCAGTTCCTCAATAATTTCTCATCAATACCTCTTATAAATAATACTAATTGAGCAGTATCATTTATATCAGTGCTTTCAAAAGTGCTATGGAACAAAATTTAAACTGGCCAATCTTTGACTCTAATTGTGATGCCAAATTTTTATCGATGGCTTCCATTCTAGAAGTCACCGTTTTTCGAGATAAGCTTACAGTCCCAAAATTATTTTTCTTGTCTGGACGTAAAACATCACAAACTTGGCGCATGCATTGTTTAACGAACTCCCCATCACTGAGAGCTTTATTATTTTTAGCAATATTGTATGCTACAATGTAACTTGCATGCGTAGCTGCTTCTTGAATACCATTTACCTTCTTGAAAAAATTTTGCCGGCCTGATAATTTTTTACAAAGACTTTCTGCATTTTTTTTTTCATATTCGGACATTGCTTCGTAATTGAAATTCTTATGCAATGACGGGATATGTTATATTCTTTGAAGACTGCTAGAGCTTATCTGCAGATAAGACACACTGGTTTATCTTTTACAACTGAAAAAAAATATTTCCATGTCCATTCATCATTAAGAGCGCAGCACTCTGAATCAACTTTACGTTTTTTTAGTCGCCATTTTGGGGTTGAAATATTTTACGAATAACCCAAACAAGCACTAGCTACGCTATACTTTTAATAATTTCACCACTATTCACAATGACGCTATATGTCCACAATCTTTCAACCCGCAATCAATAATATTAGAACTCGCGCCAAAAGAAAAAGCCGCTAGATGGAGCTTAAAATGCTCAGTCTGCCACATGTGAGGTCTAATTCACTTATATTGAATTCCCATATGTCTGCTCCACAAAAACGGATAACGCTTGTTGGCGCCAATCTACAGCTATAACTAACAAATAACTTCCACTTTTAACACTTTACCGATTGAAAACTGCCTGTGTTTGCTATTTCCTTCGATTTATGTTTTGTAGAACAAAAATAGAGAGTGTAAACAGATTACCAGCTCTTTGAAAAAAAAAAAGGAAGAAAAAGTATAATAATTAAACAAAGTAGAAAAGGAGATGGATATATATTTTATGAATATTTCTTTTAATTTGCCTCTGACAGGCAAATTAAAATTCTATCCGCGGGCCGGATAGAACCTTCCGGCGGGCCGGAGTTGACCCGCGGGCCGTAGTTTGCCCATCCCTGGTGTAGAGTGTCAGCTTTAGTCGAAGTTACGTGACAATTTTTTTTCAATACAACTCGATGAGGCAACAGATAGTAATAAAGATCCTCATTTCATTGCCTATGTTAGATTTTGTGATGATTTGTGAGTAGTAGAAGAATTACTTTTCAGCGAACCAATAGAATTCAAAGCAACAGCATTCGCATTATTTGCTATCTTAAATGATTTTATGAACGAGGCAAACATAAAATGGAAAAATTGCGTCGGAATATGCACCGATGGTGCTCGTTCTATGTCCGGAAGATTCCAAAGTATTCAAGCACTTGTGAAACAAAAATCAACAGAGTGCGTCTGGACACATTGCATGATCCACAGAGAAGCTTTGGCTTCCAAAGAAATGAGTCCTGGTTGAAGATTGTGTTAACTACGGTTGTAACCGCAGTAAATTATATAAAAATGAGACCTCTGAAATCAAGAATCTTTTCCGAACTTTGTAAAGACATATGTGCAGTACATTCAGCGTTACTATTTTATTGCGATTCAAGATGGTAATCACGGGGGAAATTTTTGTAACGTGTTAATGAATTAAGAGAAGAAATCGCCATTTTCCTAGAAGAGGAAAACAGACCGAAAGCTGAGAATTTCCGCGATAGTTTATTTGTAATGAAATTGAGCTACATGGTCGACATATTCGAGAAATGAAATAACTTGAATTTTCAACAGCAAGGAGCAAATACACATATATTGGATACGAGTGATAAAGTTAATGCTTTTTGTAGGAAATTGGAATTGTGGATCAGAAATTTAAAGCAAAAAAAACTTAACAATGTTTGTAAATTTGAATGATTGCATTAAAACTTACAAGGCTGAAGAACAACATGTAAAAGTTGTTTTTGTAACCATTGAAAATCATTTAGCAATGCTAGCAAAGAATTTTAAAAAGAACTTTCTTGCTGACGACAAACTGATAACAAGTTACAAGCGGGCGAGGGATCCATTTCAAAATGCTCCCGAAGGACTCTCAATTGATGAGGAAAAAACCTTCATAGACTTCACGACAAGCGGGGAAACCAAAAGACAATTTAGTGATAAATCACTCTTTGAATTTGAAGCAGGAGTGGATGATGAGTTTTCTGCACTAAAAACAAAGACATTTCGCATTCTACTACCATTTTTAACATCTTACCTTTGTGAAACTGGATTTTATGTGGTGGCTTCTTTGAAGACAAAATATAGATCTCAACTAAATATAGAAAAAGAACTGAGAGTGTATTTCTAATATTAAACCCTCCTTCAAAAAACTTTGCTCTGCAAGACAGGCTCAAGGAAGTCAATAATAATTATTAAATTTGTTTTTAATTTAGTGAGTTGTTTTAATTCAATAAGTTAATTATTAAATATGTCGAAATGTATTTTGTTTTTTGTATGTGTGTTAGTTCTTTCCTTTCAGTCAATCACTTTTTTAAATAACATTTTCTCTTGGATATGCTCACGCCCCCCCCCACTAGAGTTCTCACGCCCCCCTAGGGGGGCGCGCCCCACAG
>JAPMOQ010010299.1:42000-122951 GCA_026543055.1 Argiope trifasciata
TATATATAAGTGAGAGAGAGACTCCGAAATAATCTTATTAAGTGCATTCAATCAATCAATAATTTGTTTGGATGAACGGTACGCACGATAGTACATAAAATATGAACAAACAAATATTCATTTTTATACATTAGATTCGTTTGTTCTTTTAGAATTGTAAAACTTGGTGTTCTTTCAGAATGGTGATGAAATAAACTATTTATTGTCTCTCTTGATTCGTTTAATATTCGTTCGGAATTCTTAAATTAAATTTCAGAAAATGGGATTAAAATATTTTCTTTCAAAATTCATTAAATATAGAATAAACAAACAGTTTAGCACTGAACTGTTACTCAAAAAAACGCAATTTAAAACCCTCAGGATTGGTCTCCCCGAAATTTTCTCGCATAATCTGTAATAAAATTGTTACCTCTGAGAATGACTTGCATGACATTTGCGTAATATAGTTACAAAATATTAACCTTTAACTTTGATTTAGCATTTCTACTGTATCTATAATTTATCCTCGGCGAGCTATTTGAAGATTTATCATTGGTAAATAGATGCAGTTGTGATCCGAAATTTTATTTTTTATTGTAGATATTTGTAATATGCCTGCAACCATCCCGCAGATGTAAATAATAAGCTGACCACGTTTCATCGCAATCGGATGAACGGTTTAGGAAGGCATAAGAGACGTACAGACAAATATTCATTTTTATTTTTGTAGAAGATGAGAGGGATTCAAAAGTTTGGTAGATTGATACTCCAGCTAATTCAGAATTCTTTTTTATTCAACTTTGATGCAAATAATTGTGCAATCATTGGCGCAACGATTACATAAAAAACTCACATTATAAATAAAAAAAATATTGCAATAAGATAATTTTAAAAAAAATGAATTTAATTCATCGTGTTAAACTTGTTTTGAAATGAAAGGTTTATGTAAATCAAAAATCCTAATGCTGGCGTCCTGGCTTCGGGGTAGCGTGTCTTCCTAGTGTTCTGGGCGTCGCGGGCATGGTTGTTATTCGATTTGTGAGTAGTGTGAATGTGCTGCCTTGTAAAAAGGAGCTGTGCAAGCGAAGCATAAAGTAGCTAAGTCGTACTCTGGACCCTATTTGGCACTAATGACAAACAAGGGACGCTCATTTCGGCTTAAAATCCCTGACAGCGATCAGCGGGCTTGTCAATGACAAATGTCACTGTAAACAACAACAGAAATCATGATTATACGACTTCATTCTAGTTGTAATAGTTATATTTCTCCGTACTAGGGATGGCAAACCAGTGGCACGCGTGCCATCATATTTTGGGCACTCGGCCGATCAAAAACGGCTTACATGTGACTTCATTCTTAAAACTGAATTGGTGCCCGGTTGGAAATTGAAGAATTTGAAATTCAACTGATTGATTTCCAGTTTATTTCAATAGGGGTTGAAAAATTTATTGGAACAAGAAAAAGTTGGAATGGATTGAAACAAAAGAGATTAACAATCAATATAAGTAAAAATGCCAGTAATAAAATTTTGGAAATGCCAGTAATGAATTAGATTCCGGACGCATTTAACTGTTTGAATAAGCTGTTAACTGTATTTTCAACTACCTCTGCCTACGAGTCATTATTTTCTGCATTAAAGAATCATAACATTGAAGAAATACTTTTGCAGATCACTCCCATTGAGCATGCATTCTGATAAAATTAACATCTTGCAATTTTAATACAAGTTATTTTTGCACCCAGTTGTAACTTCATTTGATAAAGTGAACTTCGACTGGCAGGAAATAGAAGAACTGGAAATGCAACTGACTGATTCCTTGTGTCATTCAATATGAATTCGAAAATTTATTGAAATATGCTGGAATGAATCAAAAGAGAACGATTATTAAAAACAAAAATGCCTGTAAAATTTTTTTGGAAACATGGAATTCAATTTCGGACACATTTAGCAATTTGAAGAAACTATTTTAACCATATTTATCCTAATTATGCCTGCAAGTTATTATTTTCAGAGATGAATAACAGTAAAAAAAGAAACCGTTTGGCAGATGGCTCCAATTCAGAACGCATTCTGATAAAAGTAGCATCTCACAATTTTAATATAAATTGGTCGTCCAATCTGCAACAACAGAAGTCACACTCATGTTATTTTAGTTTGAACTACACACATAATTAAAACATTTACTACAATACAGTGCAAAATGTACTTTTTTCGTAGTCAATAAAGAGTTTTTAATATTTAGTTTTATTATCTTCCCAATAATCACAGGCCAAAATTATTTAAGCCTATCCCACATTCCTTTAGAAAAAAAAATGGCACGTTGATCCATAAAAGTTCGCCATTTCTCCTCTTTGTGATCGTCTCAATGCTCTGAGTAATTCTAATTGCGTGTGAATGAGCCATTTTGTCTTTCAAATGGATTTCCTCCCTTCAAATTTGGAAATCAAAATAATCCTTCAAAATTAATGACACAATATTTACTGTCATAGCCTCCTATTGTTCTAGAAATCCATCATTATCATTTGTTTTTCCATGTGTGTGTCTTCACACAGTCCATGCTGAAACACATAAAGAAACGCGAACAGATGTAGATTAAACAAATGAACTGCATTTCATCCATTACGGAAGTTTGCCTTTCGCTCTCGCTTCAGATCATTCCAAGAACTGATGAACTAGATTCGTTTTGAGTGTTTTCAGCTGAACTCATTTTTATTTATTCAGATATGATAATGAGGAAGAAATCGTAACTTATCGTTCCAAAAAAAATTATTTCCTCTAATTATTTTTTCTTTTTGGTTTGGAAATACAAGCAGGATAGTTGTCGAATCTAAAAATAGTGCTTGCAGTAAATGTGATTAGATGAGATGTAACTCTCCGTTTTCGGAATTGAAATAAATGCCAGTGAGTATGGAAAGGAATTCAGTAAAGTTTCTGCGTAAATCTGTTATCGAAATAATAAATGTCGTATATTTTGTTAACATAAAATTACAAACTTTCTGAAATTCTGGTAATCCTAATATTTAAATTCAGGACACTGTCAATTTGGTGAAGAGCAGCAGAAAAAAAATCTATTAAATTATGGAATTCCAAAATAATAAAATAGACAATTAATATTGAAAAATGAAAAAAAAAAGCATAATTACTGTATTTATCAATGACTGTTATTTTTTCCCATAATTTTTTTTTCTTTTTCATTTTCTTATGTGCTTGAAAATGAGTGAAGGAAGACAAATTGAAAGTTTCATTTTTTTTTTCATGAGGGGATATGATTTGTACACTATAAGAACCAATGAAAAACGTCTACTTAAATTTGATTTCAAGAAGAAAGCTTGAAATTTTTGCCCCTTGATGCTTTTATTAAGAGATTCCTTTAGGAATTTCTCTAAGACATATCGATTCTGGAAAAGAATATTAGGTAAGTTTGGAATGTATATCGTGAGCACTAAAGAAATTTTATCCTTTTTGCTTATGGCGCGTGAATTATATGTTCAAGAATTTTTAAAGCGCGTGTTAGAAATAATTTTTTAAAAAATGTGGTTTAATTATTTTAACATTCCGTTTTCGAAGCAACATTAGGGCTATTTTGGGACGGACCACGTAATTATGTGTGATTTAGATGCGGAAATAAAAAGAGCAATCTCTAAACTTAGTTGCCAAAGAGAAGTTGCTGAAATTTAGAAAATCTCGTCTGCCTAAATTTCCAGTAGCTTAGTAATTAGCGATTCCGCCGGTGTTCTACAAAGGGTTAGCGTGATTTGGGAGTCCTGGGTTCAAGTCCCGGTTTAGGCATGGTTGTTCTTCCTGTGTTATATCTGTGAGATGAGTGAATGTGCCCTCCTGTAAATAGGGGTTGTGCAAGCGCATGAATGATGCGTGAGTGGCAAAGTCGTAGTCGCGCAACTAAAACAAGAAATGTACCCGGTTGGTTAAATCGCTGTCTTCGTAACAGTGGGTTTGTCCATGGCAAGTGCCATAAGAAACAAAATTTTTTTTTCTTTTGTTGTCTTTAATAAATTTTATTGTGCAAGAAAAAATAATATCATGGCAATAATTTCCTTAGATGTTATTTAAATGATAATTTTTATGAAAGATATATTATCATATTTAAAAACGATAAACTTTGTAGATCAATTATTGCACCATGTATCATATGCATTTTTGGACAAGCATTAGCAAGCTAATTGGGCAAGCTTGTCTAATAATTTTATAGATTAAATTATCACTTCAGCATTTACAAAATTATTTGTTGATCAAATTATGAGGAATTTATATCAAGTATTATGTATTTAATTTATCCAAAATGCCCACATTTCATATGTGTTTTAGAAATTAAAAATTTTAGGTCACTTTTGGAAAAAGTATTCTTTTATTTATTTTAAAAATTGGAGTCCCGGCTTGGGCCTGGCTTTATCGCTGTCTTCGCAACAGCTTGTTTATCCAATGGCAAGAGCTATAAGAAACAACATTAATGATTCTAGAGTCTCCTGTTTCCACTCAATTAAATCATATTTATTTGTTAAAAAATATGCCTGGAATTATTGTGATTATTCAAGCTTCCACCTTAAAAGTTTGTTCCAGCAAGCCATGCAAGTCGGGTGCTTTCTAACACACGCACTTCCATGCACTCATGATCAACCCAATCCAGTCGACACTCTCTGAGAATTGTTGAAATACACGTGATACTCATAAGAAGGTAAATGTAAATATGAGAAAATCTAATGAATAAAGTGTTAAAAGCAAGATTTCATAAAGTCCTCTCATAGTAAAGCAAGTAATCGAATACAACCGATTTTTACAAAAACAATAGAACAGATGTTAAAATAATTTGGAACGATATTCAGAAAATGGTTACCTGTTGTTTCTTATGGTACTTGTCATTGGACAAGCCCGCTGCTGCGAAGATAGTTATCTAAACCATTAGGGAGCGTCTCTTGTTTTAGTAGGGCCAACTAGGGCTAGGAGTACGACTTTGCTACACGTGCGACTCATTCGCTTGCACAACCCTTTTTTAGAGGAAGGAGTATTCACACACCTCACAGATAGAAGAGCAACCATGCCCAAACCATGACTCGAACCTAGGTCGACCCGATCTTGGGACAGTCGGCCTACCCCTACGCCAGGACGTCGGCAAGAAGCTATGGTGCCACAATTAATTTATTAATCGTAATGACAGCGAAAACTCTTTTTATTACTTTAAAATTAATTGTGAAAATAATAAAGATTTATTATTTTTTTTCAAACTTTTGCGGATGATTTGATAGAATGAGGAATCAAGTTCTCAATATTATGTCTCAATTATTTTAATTTAAAAACCGCTTCGAGTAAATGCGTTTTCTGATAAACTGCTTCTCTTTCACTTTCAAAAGGCTCTTTTATTCTAATATTACTTTTATTAGAACAATAAAATATTTATGAATAATTTTAGTTTATTTAGTTGACTTTCCTTCATTTTTAACTTTCCATCATTTTTCCTCAGCTTGATTTGAAATCTTAAAATAATCTTCTTTTTATTCGTTTATTAATAAGACGTAGAAGAAGAGATGCACTTTCAAACTCGAGCCTTCATTTGTTACTACTGCGTAGTAAATGCTCAACACTGATATTAAATTAGTAATCTTCATCTCTTCCCCGTGATCTGGGCCTCCCTGGTTCGAGTCCCGGTTCGGGCTTGGTTGTTTTGTGTTCTATCTGTGAGATGTATGAATGTGCCCCCTGTAAAAAGGGGTTGTGCAAGCGAATGTGTGTGTCATCTTCATATGAGCTAGAAGTCAGACTTCTGCCCTCTGGTGCTCAGGGATCTATACCCTCAGACGCTACTGCATCCCCTTTCCGTGGAAACACGGACACAACATCATCAATCGTCATCTGACCATGGTTCAAAATGACGAGGTTCGCCCCAAAATAGCCCTAGTGTTGGTTTACAACGGGACGTTAATATAACTAAACTAAACTAAATTACTAATCAATTCATTCTGCAGAAAAACCGCAGCCAAAGTCTATCATATCTTTTTAGGCTTAGCATTTTAAACAGTCAGAATTATCCTTTCTATGTACTGACCATTTTGCCTTTTATTGTTACACAAAGGATTCCCATTTGCTCATTCGATTCCAATAACAAAATTCTATTTGCAATTTTTTTTTTCTATTATCATTATCGTTCCGCACCGTCCAATCATATCCCGAAGGTGTGACGGTTCGTATTTGTCATTGGGATGAAATTGCTCTGTAGACATCTTTCATGGATGGATGGAAATTAAATAAAAGCAAGTATGTATAACTGCATTGTAAATAAAATATTCTATATTCCTTTGATTTTTGGAATTTCGAAAAATAAGTTCATTCTCAAAGACGTGTTCATTAAATCATTTCCAAGCTAAACTAATTTTTGTCAATAAGAAAATTAAATATAGATTTTGAAAAATAACGCATTTGTGAAAAACCTTAAATTTATACTTAAAACACTGAAGACTTTTGTTTTTTCTTACATCGTAATTTTCTGAATCTTCGTCTATTTTCTACGAAGATATTTCAATACACGCTGTGTTTAGTTATGCCGAAAACAATTTATTATTATATATTTTATTATTTATTATAGAATTGTAACTTAATCCTATCTATTTACTAACTTTTACCCGCGACTCTGTTTGCGCGGAATTTTGATATACGAAAAGTATAAGCACATACGAAAGGTATATAACATAAATACAATTTAATAACAAAAGCAAACAACTAACTTAAAAACAATTTATTTGCATTGTATACCCAAAATAAAAATAAATCAAGTCCGGTCAAATCCATTTTATTTATGGATCGAGATGGAGTTAGCTGCAACAGTATTATACACATAATTTTTAAACTTTTAATTTAAATGAAAATACAGTTGTTAACAATCACGCGCGATCTTTCAACGCCAGTTGGCGTAATGCACATGTTTGACTATCCTACTTCAGATGGGGTAACGCACATGTCTGCCTTTCCTACGCCAGTTAGGGTAACGAAATGCAGATTAGAACATTTGTATTCCTTTTATTCTGTTCTCTTTTAATTTAACAGCTCTTCCGAACGAATCCGAAATATCGATTCATTCACAACATTTTAAATGTATCAAACGCTAAAAAAATAAACAGAATCGTTTGAAACAATCTTTTGAAATTCTGCTAAGCCCGACAGTTGGGAAAAAAAACTCTTACTCAGCTGTAGAGGACTCAGATTTTGTGAGCGGAAGTGAGTTTTGAATGAATAAAAATGCGCCACTCCATGAACCGGAATAAAAAGTAGCCTCTGCTCTATTCCTCACTGTAGGCCATCTCTGGGCTCAATCCCATTCCGTTGCGGCGTGATTGAGCAACAAACGTCCATCCGTCCAAACTTTCACATTTGTAACATTAGTGCAGATGTCTCGTCTTAATGGGAGGAATAGCTTGATTTCGAGATGTGGTAAGATGACGAGAATAAATTCTAATTCAGCGCGTCCTTCCGTTTCATGCCTGTAGATGATGATTCTTATAGAGCAAGTTATTTATTCTTTGTGCGAGTAAAAAATGCCAATTTACTTTTCTTCCAATTTAAAAAGTCATGAGCGTGGAATAATGTTCCTTATCATTGTCACGCAAAAGTTTATCTGTAATCCTTTGTTTTAATTGTTCTTCATTTTTTTAATACAATCTGTTCCTAGAACAAGTAACTCTAAGAAATTATACACTCATCCAGGAATTTATAAAGAATAATAATCTGAAAGTGTGTCTGAAGGAAGAATTTCAAATTTTTCTCCCCCAAATGTATATTTTTAGCTGCTTACAAGAAATCGAAAACAATTTCTTTACCAAATAGGGAGGGACGTTTTATTTATTGTTGTTCTTAAAAATATCTAAATCAATTTGACGCAGAGCCAAGTAAAAATTAAGTTCTGAAATCTATTTATTTATATAAAATACTAGATGGCGCTTTGCTACTGCAGAAAGATTACTCTTGGAAATATCGTTTGGAATTTAAAATAGTTATTTTGTTTAATTGAGTTTGATAGGAATAATGATATTTATTTTCTTGTAGGTGATGAATATAATCATTTAAATGAAAGGATACATAAAGGAGAATAATAAATAGTATGTATTCTTTTTTTATTATTCTATTCTACAAACAAAAATTCATTTTTATATATTAGATTTGTATATTCTTTTAGAATTTTAAGGCTTTGGTGTTCTTTTAGAAAAGTAATGAAAGAAACTATTCATTGTATCTCGCGATTCATTTCATATTCGTTCAGAATTCTTAAGTTTAATGATAAAAAAATGTGATTAAAACACCTTGTTTTGAAATTGATTAAACACAGAAAATATACCATGAAGTTTTTAATATGGTTGAAGACATAATTTTTTGAAAACTAAGATGGTTCAAAATTATTTGTACCAGAATATTTTGGGAAATTGCTACAAAAAACGCAGTAACATTTGGTTAAAATTTCAAACCTATAGGGTTGGTTTCCCTAAAACTTTCTCGCACACCCTCTAATAAAGCTATTACCTTAGAGAAAGACTTACATTGCATTTACGTACAATAGTTGCGAAATATTTACGCCGAGCTTGAATTTGGCATCTTTACTGAATCTGTCTCCTTGGCGAGTTATTTGGTCGTCAATCCATGGTTAATAGATGCGGTAAATAGATCTGAAAACATCTTTTATACTTTAATGGATTGTGTTATGTCTATAACTGACCCGCAACTGCAAGCGATAAGTAGTCGAAATTTTATCGGAATCGGATGAGCAGCCCTGAAAAGACAAGCATTCATTTTTATTTATTCAGATGTAATATAAAAACATTTAAATGCCCCCTTTTTTTAAAAAAGCCGTTCTTTATTTAAAGTTTTCTGCTTAACAACGAATATTCTCAATAAGTATTTTTCGAAAAGAAAAAATAATGAAATATACTATCGCAAATTTTAAGTTATAATGTGAGAACATAGTTATTTTTAAAGTTATAATTTGTTTTAACCAATTTAAGTCATAAACAATTTGAAACGATCACGTGACTTCCCTCCTTCTCTCTTTATATATATATATTTATATTTATATATATAATGATTATTTTTTTTAACTTTCATTATTAGCTCTCAGAGAAACTGTTGGAGGTCGAGATGAAAGAAACCCATTGTTTTCCTAAGCATCAACGTGTGTATAATCTGATAATCTAATGACTGCTGCTTCAAACCGGTTTAAACTAGTTAATGGTTTAAATTAATTAAGACAATTTGAAAGAATTCAGAGAATATATAATTTGGAAATCAAATTGTCACTTTAGTTGGTGATAAATCGTCAAATGTGACAACCGACTGCATTATTTTCTAATAACCTTATTTTAATTAGTTGAAATTATTCCTGAACCCCACATCTTCATCGATTAAACAAACAATATTTTAACTTGTTTGGTTTATTTTTAAAAAACGTTGCACAAGTTAGGCAAAAACGCTGTGATCTCCAATACTACAAGCAGCAAACGATAGATAATTCAAAAGTTACACTGTGAAAGCCGGTTCCAAAATAAAGAAAGAGAAAATTTTCCAATTAATTGCCTGCGCATTTTGGGGCTTCAATAATCTGTTGTCTTCACATTTTGAAGTTCCAAACACCTCAAGCGAAAACAATATCATGTTCCCACATGATAATAAATAAATAAAAAATTTAAGAAATGACAGAGTGTTTTTCAAAATTACTCCTTTCTTTACAAGTAATCCATTGTGAAAAGTTATAGAAGTGAATCCCTCTTGTCCACAAAATACTCACGCTTCATTGCTTCAGAAAGTATTGTATGTATGCAAAAAACTCTAACGTACTTTATCACAAAAATCATTCTTATCACTTATCGGCGAATGACAACAGTGAAATGAAAACTAATCCTCATAAGAAAGTTTCAGACTCTTTCACCTAAAATTTGTTCCTTGCTTAACTCCTTCACCTTGCAGACCTTCACTTAATCTGACGCTTCCCTTAAAACTAACTGATTGAAGTGAAAAATATTATTAGAAGTTCTCGCTAAAAACTCCTTTCAGTCAATGAATAAAAGATGTTAGAAGCAAACATCGAAGGAAATATAATCGAAACTAGATTAAACTGACACCAAATGGATAAATATCATGATTCCCAGCGAAGATTCATGTCCTCCAAATTTATCTATATAAATAAAAACGAATGTTTGTCTCTTCTGCCTTCCCAAATCGTTCATCCGATTGCGATGAAACTTTATCAGCATATTGCTTACAAATACGGGGTGGTTACAGGGTCAGTACAATAATCTATAACTAAATTTTAAAAACTTCGAATCAACCACATCTATTTACCAAGGATTCATTTTCAAATAACTCGCCGAGGATAGAATAGATTCTGTAGAAATGCTAAATTCAAGTAAAAGGTTAATATTTTGTAGCTATAGTACGCAAATGTCAAGCAAGTCCTTCTCAGAGGTAACAACTTTATTACAGATTATGCGCGAAAATTTGTGCAGACTAACCCAGGGATTTTAAAATTTTAGCGTTTTTCTCAGTAACTACCAAAAATATTGTAGTATAAACAAATTTGCTCCATTCTATTTTTTAAAAATTATCTTTTCAACTATATGAAAGATTTTATGGTATAAATATATTTTCTATGTTTAATAAATTTAAAACATTTCAATCACATTTTCTAAAATTAAACTTGAGAATTCTGGACGAATACGAAACGAATCACGAGATACAATAAATAGTTTCTTTCATCACCATTCCGAAAGAACACCAAGTTTTAAAATTCTGAAAAAAATACACAAATCTAATGCGTAAAAATTCATATTTGTTTGTTCGTATTTTGCATACTGTCGTATCGATCATCCTATTTCGATAAAACATTGCCAAATTATTCAATAACTGCACTTAATATTATTTTCTGCGACAGCAACGCGCTGGGTACCAGCTAGTATGTTATAAAAATGGTTTTAGCATGATCGCGTTTTAATATTATCAATTTCGGTTTCTTATTTTTATCCATTATTTAAATTTATATATTTTAGTCTTATCAATAAAGAACGTTGTAACTTTTTGAAAAATTCATTTCCATGTTTATACTCTACTACCCCAAAAGTCAACAATGCGGCCAAACAAGCTGGTAGCCAAAGGCGGATAGTAAATCAATAATACATTAAGCGGTGTCTGGTTCCATACAGCATAACAATATCCATTTTCCCGCTCATTGTTCAAATTCCATGATACACGTTTTGAGAGATTACTAATTTCGCATAATTGTAGTCGAGCCGTGTAAGCCTCTTCTTTCGACGTGAAATGCGCGTCAGACGCTAATTCTGGTCTCCTTCATCGGGGATTAGCCTACCCATTGCCCAGTAATGACGTAACATCGCTCGTTTTCTTCCACGCGTTTTGCGGTTCATCAGAGACCTTCCGTCCTCAGGTCGCATTCAACAGAAGCGGAGAGAAAAAAACAATGTCCAGAGACACCGAGAAGGTGGTGATTAACCGGCGCCAGGAGGTCATCCGACTTCGACGAGTCTGTTTCGGAAAAAGAAATCCCTCTCAAAATTCATTAGGATTTACCTTTTTTTTTCTTTCTTTTTATAAGAGACGGAACTGCACTGGCACGTTTAAAATGTATGCACACGCTCGAAAATTTGAAAATAGTTCGAAATATCGAATACTTTTTTTTATTGCTTCAAAATGTTCTCTGGTGCTTTAGGTTTCAAGCGATACCAAGATGTTGTCAATAGTCGGAATATTTTTCGAATTATGATAATTTTTCTGGAGGTACTTTCACTAAAAGCTCTATTCGCGGGTTTTTTTAAACAAATTTTTATAAAGAATGATGTTTTCCCATCATGTTGCTTCATTCAAACAATCATAACTCAACAAAAAAATTGGTTACCGAACGCATTGGCGATTTATATTTTATTATTTTTTGTAGTTTAGACTTTTCTCTTCCCAAAACAATTTATCTTTTCTAAAAAAAGGAAGACCTGACCTATCATCCAGGGTCACACATTTTTCAACCAAAATTTGTCTTCAATTTTCATAAAAATTCTCTACCATTAACAGGGTATCCCCAAAACTAATAGAGCTATTTACATAAAAATTTCAGCGCGCGTTTTAAATAATACGAGCAATGAAATGAGCCATAAGTTGTATTGTTGGTGAAATACTTTTTCTTTTATAGGTATTTTAAGAAAAATGAAGTAAATTTATGATAAAAATGCACATATGCGCATACTTTTACCCATGACTTGTTTGCATCTCAAAATGTTTCTTAGATTTTGGTTCATTTTATTCATCATTATATTCTACTACTTGTGAGCAAAGAAAAATAGGATTGCTGCATTACAATTTTGTTTAGAGTGTCAACCTCTTTGATTAAATCTCACAAAAATTTACTACACATTTTCTTATTTCTCAAAATATATCATATTTTCAAATAATTGTTTCTGTATTTATAGTATTTATTATTGATTATACATCTAAAAACTATAAACAGTTTCTAAAAAATCCAATTTTTCAAAATTTTTCCTTCGAACGTAGTCGGATACCCGAACCAAATACAATCACTTATATATCAAAATAATCTGTATGAAACAATGGATGTTTTGTGCCTCCATCAAAGTTACATTTTTAATAGCTATTTAAAATTTAAAATAACAGAAAAAATATCGCTTTTTCTATACATCGCAGATGAAAAAGTTGTTAAAAACTATAAATTTTTGTCACTTGATGGAGGTCGACAACATGAAGATTAATTCAAGGCATCATTTCCAACCAGAGTTTGTTGAACGAACTAGAATTTAAGATATCGTTTTTCAAAAAATATGCTAATTAGCTCATTAAATATCAATTAATTAATTAATGATTAGTGTAATATGGTTTTTTTCACAGGAAATGAGTTTAATTATGCATTAATGTCCGACTGCTAAAAAACTTTATTTTTAAAGTTATATTTAAAAAATTCTAGTGTGTGCGTACACCTTAACAAATAAATATATGTAAATATTATCACTGCTATTTATCTACTAATAAGATTGCGATTTGATTCGCAGGTCAGAGAAAACCTTTTCCACTCCTCTTTTTGGTCGTAGTGTAATTTATTTAGAAGAAATGACTCAAATGAAATGAAATTAAAACTCAAAGCTTGTGAAGAGAACGATTTGGTTTGGTTTATTTATATTAACGTTCCTTTTTGAAGCAACACATGTGAGGAGCATGGAAAAGCATTCTGAAGAAGAAATAAATTAAATTTGAAAAGATTTTTAAAAACATACTTTTATTAATGGATGAAACGACACATTTTTTATTCTAAATAATTTATGGTGTTTAATCTCGAGATGGATCGTTTTTCAGCCTAATTATGAGGTAACAAATTCAAACTATCATCGAAAATATGCAAGTAAATAATCTTTTAGTACGGTGAATAAAGAATGAATCCATTAAAAAATATTTTCTTTACGAATATGAAGAAAGTAAAGACAAGAAAAAGAGTATAAAAATGAAATGCTGTAAGAGACCGAAATTCTTTTCCGACCTTTAAAACTAATAATAGTGAATAAATATATTTTATAAATCTCTGTTTAATTTACATTAACTGAGTTTATTTAATAGATTCTAATATATACTGACGGTTAGAAATCTTTTTCTTCATAGTGAGATTGAAATAATTTAATTCTATATGGTGGATTGACTATAGATTATTAAATTCAAAGACACAAATGTTTCAATTATGTCAAATAATAAAAACATTCGTATATGAAATTTTGAGTTTCTAATTAATAAAATCATTCCATACATGTAATGATATTTTAACTTCTAATTTAAATCCAAATTAATTTCTAAACTTTAATCGTAATTTAGTCCATAGTAACTTCATTCTAAAATTATTATTAGCTCCTGATTTCCTGATCCGATTCCACTCCCTACTCTCTATCTGTATATATATATATATATATATATATATATATATATATATATATATTATTCTCGCGAAGTTGTGATCGCCTAGAATGGGCCGAAATTTTTTTGTTTTGGCTGCCATTTTTGTTTTCACAGCGTTCCGCTTGAACAGGCATGGCGGCATACAAAAGTCGCCAATTTTGCCAAAGGGGCACCCTCAAATATATTTTTACCAAATTAATATTTATAAAAATAATATTTTTAGAATAATCCAGATATACAAGCAGCCTTTACGACCAGCTAGATCGCCCAGATGATTGACTTTTTATGCAGTGAAAGGATTAATGCTTAATGATTTCTTTAATTATTATTCGATGTGCTGTTTAATAAGATTTGAATTCTACTTCAGTTCAGAAGCGCAAATTGAAAAATGTATATATTGTGAATTAAAAGTATAAGTGAAAATCCTATTTCGGTGATAATGTTCACAGAAAGTAATTTTTTAATATTAATTTTAAAGCTCGCTCTCGATTGAATTTGATTTGGTGCTTGTTTCTAACATCTGCTTTCTTTTACATATCCTCTGACAAACTGGAGTTTTTAACCATCTCTCGAAAATTTCCAACAATATATTGCACTTCCATTAATTAGTTCAACGAATCATTACGTTAAAAGCGAATGTTAAAGAAGAAGCATTTGATTTGCCAACCGACAATAAGTGATGAGTATGATTTCAGTGCCCCATACGTCGGAGGTTTATTTATTTTGTTTTATTTCATGCAGATTTCACTGCATGAATTTTTTTTACAGTACCCATTTAAAATACAGATTTTCCTGTATTAACACTTTGAATAACTCCAGTGTTCTACTACAGTGTTGATCTACTCCAGTGCTCTCAGCTGGTGAAGAATTAATTTTATGCTCAGCACATCTAATGTGTTAAAAAGAGCTTGAACAAGATATTTGTTGTTCAAAAATTATCTCATCGTTACATCTAGGATCCACAATTTAGATTTAAAAATTTTAACAATCAGCTATTAAATTTTAGAAATGTTATGAGGCAAGACAAGTTTAATTGTGATCAGTTCGTATTGTTAATGAATTAATTAATACTTGTTATGATTCGACAATCTCAAAAAAAAAAAAAAAAACTTAAAATAGAACACAAATGAATATAATCCATGAAGAAGGAAGGAAGTTTAGCCTTGTGGTATGAAATATTGGTGGAAAGTTTTACTTTCCAGTTTCCGATGCTGAGCTGGTTCCATGCAATCGTGTAAGTTGTTTTGCAAGGGATGAAGAGTTCATGGTTCCAGTTAGTGGTGGCTTTTGATTGCGATGGTGTGTGATAATCTCTCGGCTCCAGTGATGCGAGAGAGGTCCTAAATGGACTACACCTGAATCCGCGTCCATGACAATTTGTCAAAGACAGAACTGTGCATGCTCAAGCTTCGAGGGTGCCAAATTATTTTTGGCCTACAAGATAACGCGTTATCCAGCCAAATGTTGTGTCATTGAAAGTTTATTAACAAAACATCTTTAATTATTAGAATCAAATATTATTTATTTGCAGAATTAATTTTTTTTCGTATATGACTATATTAATAAAGTATATTATTTTTTATTATTGGAATTATTATTTTTTTTTCATAAAAAATTATGATTACAAAAGTTAACTTTCATCATTTTCATTCATTTATGATTGTACTGATTAAGCATATTTTGTTTTCTATGTTCACATGATAGGCATTAATGCTTGAGCTTTTAAATTACATGAAATTTCTTTTAATCTTAGATTTGAAAATTAAAGCTTTTAAAATAAGTTCTTTTCGCATGTGAATACTGTTCTTTAAAGAAGTTTTGTTCATTACTAAATTTTCTACTACAACCCTCACAAGGAAACTTGTATTCCTTCACAAGTCCTAAAAATTATTTTTTCGGATGATTTTTAAATTACGGAGCTTTAAATTCCACTTTCTAGCATGTTGCAGCTTACATTCGGCAGTGAAAAGTAGATATGTTTGGAATTTAAATGAAATACATTACTTTCATGAAATTTACTGGGAATACATTACTTTCAACAGCACTGCCATTTTTATATATAATAGGATTAGGGTGCAGAAAAGACATTAAGGTATCCGACTACCTTAAAAACACTGGTTATCGACCACATTGGGGATTTTTTTAATTTCTTGCATTTCAGACATTCCTCTTTTCAGAACTATTTATCTTTTCTAGCAAAAGGAAGATCTGATAAATCATCCCGGAGTTTTTTAAACAAAATATATCTTCCAGATCAAATTTGTCACTAACTACAATTTTCACAAAACATTCTACAACGTTAACATGATATTTCAAAATCTAATCGAGGTATTTACATAAACATTTCAGAGTGTGTTTTAAATAATATGGACAATGAATTGAATCGAAAGTTTTATCGTTGGCAAAATGTATTTTCATTTATAGGTGTTTTTAGAAAAATTAAATTATGAATTTGAGGGAAAAATAGATATATGTGTACATTTTTACTCATCACTTATTTGCATATCAAAAATTTCTTTAGATTTTGGTCCCTTTTGTTCATTTTTTTGCTCTGTAACTTGTGTGCAAAGCAAAAGAGGATTGCTGCTTTACTATTTTGTGTAGGCTGGTTCGATTAAATTTCATTCAAATTTACTACGAATGTTCTTCCTTCTCAAAATATATTTTCCAATAACTTTTTTTTGTATATATAGTATTCTGTATTATAATCGACATCTAAAAACCCTAATTTTAGTTAATTTTTTGAAAAAATCCAATTTTTCAAATTTTTTTTCCTTCCAATGTAGTCAGATACCTTAAAAAACGAAGATTTTCAAAAATGAAAAAATAGGGTACACATAAAAGTAAATTAGCGCACTGGCTGCTCGAGAAAGCTGTGCCATCTTTTGGAGCATGCGCAGGTTTGTCTTTTGCAAATTGGTACAGGCGCGGGCTTCATTCTAGTCCTAAATGGGAGAAAATGTTAAAGTGGCTTCAGGAGATGTACGGATATGGAAGCAAGTCCTTTGTGACATTTCCTCTAAAATGTCCTCAAGCGGATCTTCTGTATTACCAGAATTATTAATCCATTACAGTTTTTACTTACTCAGTCCTGAGCAAAGTCGTTGAATTTTTATGACACATTATTGAACAATCTTCATTAATCAACATTTTTTACTAAACAATCAAATGTGCAAAACGATAATTTTTTAGATAAAGCGATCCGTAAGCGTGTCGGATCAGTGAAACAATCCATTCGGCAAGAAAAGAAATGCAGACATTGTGGAGTTTTGTAAAGAACATTAAAAGAATAATATTACGACTGTCAAGTTGACCCAACCCAGAGTTTTTCTTCGGTTCGATCCAGACAAATGTTAGAGGTTATTGACGCGCGAACCACGCCTGCACATCACTCTGCATCTTTTACGCGCGTCGAAGGACTTTTTCAAAAAATGCCCTGTATGCTTGGATGGCAGGACCGACCCTCAACAGCGAGCACTGAAAGCAGGGAATCAAACAATTCCGCGGTGCGTGACATGAGTTACGAGATGATACAGGTAGATTCGTTTCGCTGCTTCAGCGCATTCGGGTCTCAGGGTTGCCAGAGGTTGGCGACGAATGCCGATGTCTTGGCGACAGTGAAGAACCGAGAGACTGATACGACGCACATCCGCTATTAAATGAAAGCCCGATTTCACCATCTATGTATTTCTGCTGTTGATTGATTGACACACCAAGGCAATTTTCAATAACATGAAATTTCAAATTTAATTTGTTTCCTACACATTTTACATTAAACAATAGTTACCTAAAATTTTAAATTGGAAAATCGGACGATAAAAATAAAACTATTGTGAAAAATTAATTATGTAATATTTATTTTTTTTCCTTCCGAAATGTAATATTTACATCTTGAAAATCATGGAATAACGCATACATAAAATATTCTGTCAATGTTCATAAATTTCAAAGTACCATTTATTTAACAATTTCAGAATATTAATTGTCTTATTTCTGATTGTCTGTATCAGAATATTTATGACAGAATTGGGAAATGATGTTTTCAAATTTTAGTATTATTTCCTTATTTCTCTGTGTATAAAAGTAAATGAGTTAAAAAAAAACACTTTAAGTAGTTTAAAAATGATACTGGTTTTTCTCTGATTAATCCAAAAAGATTTTAAATATTACGGCTTGGTTTTACTCATAAGAGATTTTATATTGAAATGAATATTACAATAGACTCTTATACTTGTGACATTGGAATCATATAAAGGTAGAAATACTGCACGAAGTTGTGTTTGCATTACTAAAGGTATAATGATTGTCTCAAAAGAAACAGGGGTGCATGCATTTGTATTATTTGAAACGAAATAAAACTGAAGATTTCGTTAAATCATACAAAAAAAAGTGATAATGCAATTGCTCAGTCATTGGCAGTGATCATTTCAAGTAATAATAATGAAATATGTGTGAATTGTATTATTAACAATTGGATCAAAAAGGCTTATAATGTAACTTAGGTGAAGGACATAACAATGATATATTGCCCTAAGAATAAAATAGTGAGAGGTCCTCTTGCTGACCGAGTGAATTTCAGATTTTAAGCAAGTTCAGTATATCGGTGATTTATACTAATTTCTTATTTTACTATCTTCGTCGAAATGCGTGTATAAATAATTGGTTCTTAGGATGTAGAACATAGGTTCCCAACGTGGGCGATAACGAACCCTTGTGGGTGTTTGAGGTTTTCAGGGGGGCGGTAAAAGACCAAGAAAAAATTAGGAGGCGTTGATATGGCCCTGAGGGGCATGGTAAGATTAACCAAATACAATCTAAAAAAGACTTCGAAATTCGATGTCTTTGAATTTTTATCAAAATACTTTTTAATGTAATTAAGTTAGCGCTTTGATTGTTCTCTGAAACTGTCAGTTTATTTATTTAAAAAGTAATAGCTTATTATGGCTTATTTCGTATCATCAAAACCCTTGCTTGTCCTTATGACAGGTAAGCTAAAACTTTTATTCCTTTTTTAAATAAAGAAGAAATTCAGTGGCCTTTCAATTCCATCTATATTCTATCTATTAGTAATTTTTTTTTATTTAATTCTTGTTTTCCCACGCATTATGTACTTTCGTATTTCTCTGGAGTGGGAGGGAAGCGGTATTGAAATATTCACTAGAAAAAAGAAGCACCAGTTCGAAAAAAGTTGTGCCCCTATGATGTAGAATGCCCGGCATTCATGTTTTTATACAATTACATTCGAATTATTTTTTGAATCCAATGATAAATATAAATATGCCCTTGATGAATGTATGTATATCTGTATTTGGTGAATGTACGCATATTTCTATTGGATGAAGTGTTGTTGATGTTTTACATAACAATAATACTATTTGTAACTTTGAAGAGTTACAAATATTATTTAACATTCATGGTAATATCGGTTCTTATTCGGCCTGCCAAAAGCCAATTTCAGCCCTGGATATTTGCGTAGTTTTGCTAGTCGGAAATGCTCAGCTGAGACAGACCATTTCAAAGATGCCAGACATCCATCCGTAGCCAAAATGCACCGGAGTAGCACACATCCACAAACCCCTTATAAAAATATCTGGAAAGAAAAGTTTGGTTTTCACAGACGAGAACGATTTAATGTCTGAACGAGCTGATGTCTGAGTTGGTGTTTCAAGGCGTCTGTAGTGGAAAGCTCAATAAGCCAGATAACAACCACAATACTGAGAGACCACTTTTGCCTTGTGGTCATATTATCTGGCTAAGAACCCTAACACTGCGATTCTCGCCTTTCTCCCGTAGCAACACGCCCTTGAAAAGAGCCAGTGTCGAATGTTTTTCATAATAGAAACCGATGCCAACTCTGAGTATTATCGTCCGACGCTGATGCGTGTGTTGGTGTTTCAAGAATCTCCTTAACTGACTCAGACAGTATCCTTTTTTTTTCTTTTGAAGATGAAAGTAAAAAATAAAGAAAATACCAATGAATTTTATCATCTTTATTTAAATTTGCATTTCTGATTATTTTTATTTTATGATGAAATAAAAGTTCTTGTTAATAGCATGGAAAAGAGAGAATTTTATTGATTTATTCCTTGCAACTGAGGTTAAATGCAAAATTGCGAACATGACTGATTTTCAAGTTCATTCTCGACATTACGTCTGCACAGTCTTATAAAACATAGCCGAATTAACTGCGAATTGAATAAAATCTAAATAAGTAATTTCAAATGGCTAAACGCGAAAATATATTCGTCGGAAAACAATTTTAAAAATAAATAAGCATTTTTGTTGGTAAATATGTTCAGAAATATCACGACAATATATTCTACATCTCACCTTCCAATTTAAATTTAAGATGTGATTTTCAAGAGGCTCTTCTAAATAATGACTAGCTGGTACCTATGCTTGGATACGATGTTTCCAAGGATATAAATAATCTTGGGGAAATAGTTATCTTGTTTAATTAAGCATGATAGGAAGAATGATAATTATTTTCTTATCAACAGTGAATATTTGCATTGAAATCGAAGGATATATAAAGGATAGTGTTTATTCTATTTTTATTATTATATTCTACAAACAAATATTTATTTTTATATATTAGATTTTTGTATTCTTTTAGAATTGTAAAGCTGGGTGTTCTGTCAGAATGGTAATGAAAGAAATTATTTATTGTATTTCCTGATTCTTTTAATATTCATTCAGTATTCTCAAGTTTAACAATAGAAAATGTGATTAAAACCTTTTCTTTTAAAGTTGATTAAGCATAGAAAATAGATTTATGCCGTAAAATCCTTAATATAGTTGAAAAGATAAATTTTTTTGGAAACTAAGATTATGCACAATTATTTGTACTATAATATTTTCGGAAGTTACTTCAAAGAAAGCAATTTTTTTAAATAATGTTTTGTTAAAATCTCACACTTATAGGATTGACTTCCTTAAAACTTTCACGTACACTATCTAATAAAACTATTACCACAGAGAAAGACTTACTTTGCATTTACGTACAACAGTTGCGAAATATTACCGTCTAGCTTGAATTTAGATAGATAAGATTTTTTAAAATTTTAATTTAGATTTTTTTTAACTTACCAAGGAGGCACAACAGATTCATTACTGAATCCTTGGCGAGTTACTTGATGGTCAATTCGTGGTTAATAGAGGCATCTATTAACCAGATTTTATATTTTTTATACTTAACATGGTTGTATTATACCTATAACCTTCGCGTAAGTGCAAGTTGTCGAAGTTTCATCGGAATAGGATGAGAGGTATGGCAGCGCATAAGAGACATACAAACTCATTTTTATTTACATACAATAATAACAAATACAAAAAAATGACAAAAAATTAAAAAGTTTTTAAAGTTAAATAAATTTACCTTATCGGAAATGATAATATCTAAATTTGCAGAAAGTAAAATTCTAGGGAATGATCTTAATATTATCTTCATTATTCTGGCTTAAATGAAAAGGCATTGATAATATGAATAGAAAAGCGTCTGCTGTTCGATTGTGGTAGCATTTGTTTTTTCAAGCCGGAAAACTCTCTACATACAGCTGCCTAATGGAAAAAAATAGTTTCCCTCCTTTTTCGCTATTATTGATGTTGAAGGAACATGTTTGATTGGGACGATACATCCCTCAAGCAAACAAATAAAAAAAAGCCCTTCAACAAAAGCTATAGTTTATCTTATCGCTTCATGGTCGTTGTTAAAGCCAATTCATTGGAATTTTTTTTATTGAAAAATTAGCAGGATTGATGGTAAGTTTGTCCTCTGAAATGATTTTTTTCCCTTAACGCAACCAACTCTGTTGTTATCAATGAAATAAAAATATCAAAAAAACTGCAGTCTAATGCTTTCTAATAAAAGTATCGAATAAACCTCGAATATTAAATCAGTCATTAATTACGGTAGTGATATCATTCATTAAAAACCGTTTTTAAAGTATTGATGTATGTGCGTATAAAAATCAATATATATTTGCATCATTCAAGACTATTTTTAAAGAAATCAAGGAATATTGTATAATCAGAAACAAAACATTTTTAAATGTTTTTATGAACAATTTCCTGAAGAAAAGTTTGCGGCATACCAAACTTAAAAAGATGCCGAAAAGCGGTCTGTTTTCATATCGAGTCGAATAAAGAGATGTCACAGCCACATGGAAAAAATTGTTTTGCATTAATATATAATTTGTTTCACTGTATATACTTCCGAAATATGTTCGAGAAGACCAGCAACATATGCAATTTACGGCCCAAAGGCTATCTGGGGGGAGGTGCGGATTTTCAAATATTTATATTAGATTTTCAAAACAATCAATTTTTCAATTAAATAATGTAAAACTAGTAGCTTTTTTTACCTTAATCCAATTATAAGCCTGCTATTACAGTAAGTTCTGACAATATTTTAACTATGCCAGCAGCAAATCTCAATTACTTTTAAGGAGTTTAAGAGCAATTATATAAAAAAATTATTTTTATACTCTACAAGTAAAACAAAAAAGAAAGCTCCATCTCTTCATTTATAAATGTTTCAGAAACAATAACTATCAAAATTATTCACTTAGGACGCATATCCTTTGCCATGTTCTTTGTTAAAGGCCATCAAAAAATGAAAAATAAATTTTCAAATAATTCAATATCCTTTTTATTATTTCAAACTTGAATATAAACCGTTCTAGAACATCCTGATTTAGCCAAGTGATTGTGCCTAAAACTGTGATGAGAGCAAAAGGAAAAAGTAATATCATCTGGAAACTCACCGCCGATGATAAATAAAGCTGTTAAGTATCTGAAAATTAAAAAAAAAAAAAATCTAAGATCGAAAATTTCAAGTTATCATGAGAGAACATTATTTTTTAAGTCACTGTTTGTCTTATATATTTATTATACGTCTATTTACTATATGTCTATTTGTATGTATATATATGTGTGTGTGAGAGAATGAATTCTTAAACATATTAATTTATACAGAATTTTTAAGAAAACAATATTTTTGTAAACGCAAACTACCATTTTCTAATTTCTGATATCATAAAACAGTTTCATAATGGATTAATCTTGGAACAGGAGTCAAATCCTTCAATGTTTCTCACTTAAGGATGAATGAATTGATATTTCACCACTACTAGAAAGAGAAAATACTTTTATTAAAACTGTTATCAAACACGAGTAAAGTCTTTTTTTCAACATATAATAAAAATGAAATTATTTACTTTCCTCCGAAAAAAGAATTACATTCCATGAAAATAACAGCTATGATTTCATGGTTCTACGTCAACCTCTCAAAACGCATCTGCTGTCAAAGAAGCGTACGTGATAGCAAAGCAATACTGGTAAAAGCAGGTCAGCCTTGTAAAAAGTCATCTGCTTTTAAAGTATACGTACTAAAAATGCAATTCTGGTTAAAGAAGATAAAGAAAAAAAAATTAAGCTAATAAAAGATTTGTCATTTATGCTTCATTAATCGCCTACCTATTTCGAGCTTCAATTCTTTGTTTCCTTCAATCATTCAAAACCTCCTAACGAAAACAGGAGCATGTTCTCACTTGATAAAAGTAATTTAGTTTATCAGAATCGAAATGAGCATTGTCTTCCATAAGAAAATTCATTAAGAGAAATCTTTCTTTGTTCCAAATAAGAAATGCAGTTTTAATTGTTTCTCCTCATAACGAGTTACACCAATAATAATACCCTATCTAATAAAATAATTTTCTTGCAAATAATTATTAGTGAAGTAAATGTCATAAAGCCGTAATAAATTTCATTAATTTTAAAATTATAAGGACACTTCATCAGAAAATATTGCGAATAGTATGGGTGACATTCACGATGATTTAATCATTAGCGAAGCTTTGGTATTGCTTGAAGATTAAATGATTTCAATATCTGGAAAATGTCTCGTTGATTTTGGCCTACCGCCAATGCAGCGATTTACAATCGGTGGTGTGAAGGAGCTAAACTAAGACACCGTGATTTTAGAAGTGCAGGTCAATGAAATGACACCATGATTACTTCCCAAGCTGTATCAAATCTACAAAGCGATTCTGCCCCGAATATATGGTGGAGAGGTGAGATTATTCTTTCTTGACGCACCAGAGGATACGGCTAAGACTCATGTGCTGAATCTTCTGCTGCCCAACTGTGCAAGGACCACAATATAGCTCTAGTTGTAGCTTCCTCGGGTATCTCTACAATTTTGCATAACAGTGGTCGGACTGCACATACCGTTTTCAAATTGCCGCTTGCAAGTGCACCCCAATATGCAACATCACCTAAAAACAGCAGCCTTTTGCAACAGTGAATGGGACAAATGCATAAAGTTGCATAGAGGCGTTAAACTGCAGCCTGTAGGACATCCGCTGCAACCAGGTGGTGATGGGCGGCATTGCCTTTTTTTTTCTCGCAGGGGATTTTAGACAGATACTGCAGTTATTGAGAGGTTCACACTGGTGGTTGAAATAAACGAATATCTCAAGGCTTTGCCTATGTAGTATAGTATTGAAAAGTTTCGTCTTACGATCAACATGCGTGTCAAACTGTACAAAGATCATGAATCAGATATCTTTGCAAATAAAATTCTGCAGATTGGTGAGGGTCGTGTAGAAACGGTGTGGTGGTATCTTAATAAGCCAGTAACAGCCGTGAAACATTAGTGATCGCTTTTATCGAGCGGATATGTTACGCGGCTGCAAATCCCTGGACCCGGGTGCTTAGCACTCTCCGCAACCCCTAGATGACCGGCCCAGCTCCCAAGAGTTAATAGGTGCGACTTCGCATCAATTGGAGCTTAAAGTTAAAGTTCCAACTCTGCTGATCTTGATGCGCCCAGATTGTGCTACGGCGCCAAGCTTCATGTCACAGAGCCTGGCAGTAATATTTTAAAAACTACCATCATTATAGAAGTGGCTAAGGCAGACAGCTTTTTAATTCCCCTCATACCTATTATCCAAACAACTTTCCATTTTGGTCAAAATGTTGCAATTTCCCTTTAAATTGGCTTTTATAAAGATTATCAGCAAATTCTAGGGCAAAACCATATGTTATATAATTTGAACTCACATTGTCAATTTTAATTTGGTCATTCACGTGTTTCAAGTGCCCAAAATTTGACTGCGTAGACGGATGAAAGTAAGTCATTTAATGTTGTGTACATTATGCTGTTACAATAAAAATAAACTTTTAAAATTTTGCAGTAGATCTTTCAATGAATTACAAGTTTCTTGATTATATCATATCAGACTGTTTTCAACAGCATCATAATGAAACAGTTTGATAACATTTTACATTTTGATCAAATCATTAGTTCTAATACATATACATCAAAATTTCCACCTTAACCTTCTAAGGGTTCCATACGTATATCGACGTTGCCCCAAGATGTCTTAAAAGGGCGCTGCACGTATTTCGACGTAGGGTAATGAAGAACGTCCTTTCGTTTTGCACGGAAATTGACGTTGGGGGTATACTGTTCCAAGACGGTTTTGCCCGCAATTTAACGTTGTGCTCACCCCCCTCAAGTTTTGCCCTCTTTATGACTTGGAGGGGAGTCAACACAATGAATTCTTTACGACCATTTAAGGATGTCGCAAGATCTTAGGGTCCAGAGATTCCTTTAGGCATAGGTCATTGTAATGAATCGGCGTTAGGAAAAAACGAGGGGTGAGAAAGGAAAGGGCTCGCTCAAGAAAAGAGGAACAGAAATAGTTCCCCAATAGTATGTCCCATAATGGCTCTATGCGGACTTAAGTTTAAACTGCGTTTGGTTTCCGTAGGATTTCTTTGATATAGCTTATTTGATCAAAATATTGTTTCAAAGTTCCATTGAATTATTTTTTTTTCTTAATGCAGTTTTAGTTTACTTGTGATTAAACATGGCATTGAAGCACTAAGAACTAGAAAAGGATATATTTGAAAAATTGCCTTCGATATATGGTTATTGTACGAAATATATTTCTCATTCTGAGTTAAACTATTTTTATAATGCAAATTCATACTTTTTACGCTAATCTCTACCTCTAATTATTTTTCATAAAGTAAGCAGATGCAACTGAGTTTTACGTTTTAAAGAAGTCTAAATTTCTATGAATATAATAAAATAAATTATTATATTGTTTCACTTATCAGATTTATATTGTGTAAAAACATGGAATTCTGCGTCATTCTTTTTATTGATATGACCCCTTTTTAAATCTTTTTTAATGAACTGCATAGAATAATTTCATTCAAATTCATAAAAAAAATTTAAGAATTGTTTCTATTCAGAAAATTATTAATATTTAATCATAATATACCTTGATGTAGATGAAAGCAAATTGCAAAAAAAATTTTATTCAGCGTTTGATTAATTTTGTTACGAATATTAAGAAATGGATCATATTCTAAAAGTCTTAACTTCGAAATCCATCTCCAGATTTATTTTTTTTCAATAGTTTATCAAAGAAGACTTTTAGAATGATTTTTATATTTCTTAGATATTTTTAGAATATTTTTCTTAGATAAAATTGTAGATCTATAAAACATTTCTAAGAAATCAATATTTAGTTCAAGAATTTTGCGCTTATTTTACAGTTCTCTGAAGCATTTTTTTTTCTTTTTGTAGATATGCTAATGAGCACTCTTCGATAGAGGTTAAAATATGATTGGATAAATGAGAGAGCTTTTGATTAATCTTCTGCAAAGTATAGCGTGTCTTAATTACACGTTTTTAAGGACGTTCTAATGTAAAATCTTGCAGTTAAATTCCTTAATAAAAATGCAATTGAATATTCAAAAGTGCAGCATCCATAGTTATGTCTTGAAATTACAGCCTGTTATTTACTCGTATCAAATAAATGACTTTACGTTACTTTATTGAGATTTTGTTGCTTATGGGGCCGTTACTTATTGAAGAAAACATCATAAACTGCACACATTGGTTCAGGATCAACCTTAAAAATTGTCAGACCCAAACAAGAAAACAATTATTATCATCATCATTATTATTGTTAAAAGCAATTATTTCTAAGTACAGTTTGATTAGATTTCGCAATCAAGTATGAATTTTGTGCCTCTTCCTGTCCTTTTAGATTATCGCAAAAATTCGACATAATTACTATAAGAATGTCAAACCAACGTACATTTCATTTATCTATTTTGTGTGTGTGTGATTTTAAATGACTATTCAAATAATCAAGAATAGACACTCATAAATAATTAATCCTTTGTCTGATTATATATATTTTATAATTAATAGAAAACTACATTTGGATAAAATTGCATGATACTTTTAATTTATCTCGATGCTTCCGTTTTGGTGTATCATTCACAATTTTTATATACAGATTTACGCATGTAGATTTCCCATCAGGAAGTTTAATCTAATACCTGATTACATCTAAATTAATTACAATTAATGAAGGAAAATTACGATAAAGAAAGAAATTAAAAGTTTGTCAAATTTTTTGACTGGAATAATTCCTCGTGAAAGCTCTACCTTTTTAACCCTAGCTATTGAATTGAGAGGTTGAAAAAATGTTAATAAAGGGCTTTAAAGGGTTGAAAAAAGGGATTAAGCCTTATCTAGTATGCTATATTGAACTGAAATTTGAAAAGCCCTTTTTTATTTTTAAGTCAGTTATCAATTATATAAATATTAAGTCTATTATATAAATAATATTGTCAACTGTGTATTAATTTTTGTTTTATGCGAGAGCTAATGACCATACATATATCCTCGATGATCGCCTGTGCCTTATCACCGTCTAATTAAAAAATATGAAATATATACATATATTTCTTCTCACTATATTCATTTAATTCGTTATATGGTGGAATTACTTCCAAAACCTTTAGATATTCTACCTATTCCAATCATTTGACCATTTATATCAATTTTTTATTTCATACTAGCCGCCTTTGGCGACCAGCTGGTCCACCATGAGTAATGCTTTCTAAACTTCTTAATTAAATTGTTATGTGCCTTCCTATCTTTATAACTTCTCAGCCAAATATGTTTAAACTTTGAAAGGCACATAACTCATATTATTATAGAAGCCTCACGATTATTTGTTCATTGCTTTATATATCTCTAATTCGTAATAAGCTGTCATGGAATTGTGTAAATATCACATTTTATATTTGTTCCATAATATTGCGCTTCTTTTTTAAACACTTGCTGTAGATCACACTATCCTCGGTTTAATTTGCAATAAGAGTTAATTTAATTATTCAGTTTGAGTTTTTGTCAAAGTGACGGCAATCACTGGTACATTCTTAACGCGCTCTTGAAGGTTAAATTCCACTTTCATTGTGTGGGAAATTAATTGTAAGAAAATATGATTACAATGTTTCTTAAAAATAATCACTAAAAATAGAATTTGAATTTATAAATTAAGACAATGGTAACCATGTAAAAAGTCATTTTTAAGACGATTTAAAAAACAATTTTACACTGTAATATTCGCGGAAATTATCACAGAAAAATTAAAAATATTAGCTTAATTTTAATTAATTAAAGTTCCCCTAAAAAAATTCCGCCTTCCGAATATTTTCATCCTCCAAAGTAAATATGAATATATCAAGTGCGGTTTCTCTAGGTCATATGGTCTGGTGTGTAGAACAGTAACACACACACACATTCATTCACATACGCAAACACATATTCATTTGATTATCAGCCTCGGAGTGATTCTGAACATTGATTGGCATGAAATTGGTGGACGAAAAGATTTAAAAAAGTTTTAATAATAATACTTTATATATAAATCAGCCTTTTTATATAAATCAGCCAACTTCAATGATTGATTTAGAAGATTGATTGATGATTGATTGAAAATATTATGTTAAATATGAGAGTCTCGGAACAAAGTATGAAAATATATAACAGTTACTCATCAATGCAATTTTTGACTCAAGTTACATAAAGTGTAATTATTATTATTTTTATTATAATTATTTAGAACAAGTTATCAGTACTATGTGTGCATTTTACAAATGATTTAGAAATTAGCCATTTGTTTCGAATTCGAATGCGTGGCGTATCCAGTATCAATTCAATCATGTTTACCTCAAACAAAAAGTGGATTCATTGAATTAATGATATAAATATTGCAAACGATCATAGAAACCTTTGCATCGCATTAATTTTTTTAGGAAACATGATATTTAATATTTATTTAATTTAATCCAATCACGTGGTGAGAGTTACATTTTTTTCGATTTAATTTGCAGTTATAGTTAATTTATTTTTTTAATTTGAACTATCATTACGATGGCAACAGTTTAGTAAAAGCTACTTTTTCCCTTTGCTCGTTTATCGTTTGCTATAAAATGTCATTGATTCGTCCAAATTATATTGTTGAAAAATGTGGTTAAAACATTTCTTTAAAAATTCGTAAAAAATAGAAGCTTAAATTATATATACTGGTATCATTAGAAAACTAATTTTTTAATCTTTAAATTAATGTTAAAATCATCTTTGTGCAATAATATTATCGGAAGGTATAGCGGAATAACCTCTAAATTTCTCTAATTTTTAATTAATTCAAATTCTAAGTAAAAATTCGAAATAAGGGGCTCCGAGATGCACATTTCGGACTTCCAAGGTATGCATGTACCAAGTTTGGTAGCTGTAGGCCTAACGGTTTGGCCTGTAGAGCGACAATACACACACACACACATTAAGCTTTATTATAAGTATAGATTAAAACTTCAGCCCATTAAGTATGTCATCAATGATCGTCTGCTCTATATAATTTTCCAGTTTTGAAAGAAAAAAAAACGCATTTTTTTACTTCATTTTCATTTTGAGAAATTCTTTCCTTCTCCTATTTTGCCCTATGATGAAGAAAAAATATTTTTGTGTATTTCGAAATCGATTTAAGGCTAATGCCAATGATTCTAGATACAACAGAGCATACTTCTATCATAAGCGTAATAAGCATAAAATAATCGTAAGCATAAAGTAATTGCTTACACTGTAATTATTTCTAAATTAGAATGCTGGTTTTCTGGAGTTTTCAAAATACGCTGGCAATTATTTGTAAAATTTATACATCCCAATAACACTGAAATACGAATATCACTATCTCTTCATTAAATCCATTTACTTATATAATTTGATTCTTTTATTATGCCTACGGAGATAATCAATAAAAATAAAAACATTTCTTTCAAGCAATTAAAGCTTTCAAACTTTATTTCAAATGTAACTCTAAGACATAAAATTTCTTAATTCATTTCTGTATTTGTAAAGGGTCCTAGATGTTTATTTCTTTATTAAAAGCATCGTCATTTATTATTTTACCAAAGCAAGATGTTTATTTCTTTTTTTTTTTCTTTTTTTTTTTTTACAATAACCCATCGGCATGAATTATTGTAAAAAAAAAAGTTTTCGGTGATTATCTCTACTCCTAGCGATCATTAGTTAGAGAAAGAAAATGAAATGTTGCAAAGTTACATTAATGCAATATATGTTTTACAAGTTTAATTTCAGTTATTTAAATCATCAATTACTTTTCCACAGTCAATTTTATAAAAAGATGTAAGCATAACTGAAACTTTTGTCAATTACACTATTTGATAAAACTGGCAGAAATAGTAACAAATAAATAGTGGTTCTTTTTTTTTTAGAATAGACGAAAATTAATTTTTGCACATTGTATTATTTTAAAGAACATTATAAATATATCGCAATTTATGAGGAATAAAATACTCCTGTATAATATTTTAAAATAATCGTATGATTGTTCCAGCTGCCTTTGAAGATAACAGTTTCATTAAATGTGCACACATAATAGTGAAAATAGATATGGAAAAAATCACAAAAATGTCGATAATTTTAATAAGTTTCAAAAACATTTTAAAATGACTCAACCAGTCTATATCTTCAAAAATAAATTTTAAATAAGGACATTTAAACTGCGCTTGATCTGGTATATTTCACGAAGTTTTAACGTGAAATTATTTTGAAACTATCAAAAACAAAAAAGACATTATTCTTCAATAAAAAATAATTATTAAAAACAATATTCAATTTTTAAAAATTGCTATGAGATATTTTAGAGCCTTTATCACGATATTAATACATGATACATACTCCCAGATATTAGTACATGAGTAAAAAATTATATGACTCTAAAATTCTAATTTTTTAAGCAATCCAATCAATTTGCTGATTTGCATGTTTTTTTTATAAAAGAAGATGACTATTTTTTTCTAAAAAATGACATATTGGTCATATATATATATATTGTTATCTACACGTCAGACTGACTGATAAGTTCTAATTCTAGACAAATGCTATTCTCTGTACAAAAATATAACTATGATTTATTTGAAAAAATATTATAGGAATATGAATGCAATTTTAATCCTTCATTATTTTTGAATATATATATATATATATATATATGTTACTGTGAGAGACCGAAATTGGAGAATGTCGACATTCGCTGGTGAATGTCAACACATACCAAAAACTTTGGTGAAAGACCGTACAATTGATTACATTTCTTGCACTTTCGGACCATCGCCGGTATATGTCGACAATCACAGACAAGCTTTGGTGGAATT
This sequence comes from Argiope trifasciata, assembly GCA_026543055.1. Taxonomy (NCBI): domain Eukaryota; kingdom Metazoa; phylum Arthropoda; class Arachnida; order Araneae; family Araneidae; genus Argiope; species Argiope trifasciata. Next base: position 73,485 of record JAPMOQ010010299.1, read on the forward strand.
AGAAAAGATGATTAAAGAGCTCGAAAAGGAGATAACAGAAGGCAACGTCAACAAAGAGGTGCGGCCTAGAGCACGTTGTGTTTTGCTGGAACACAAGGTCAACAGAGAGGCGAAATTGCAAATCTGCATTTCTCCTCTCCGGATACGGAGAGATGAAACGCATATTCAAGATTCACCATTAGTGCATTGTGGATGTCGACATTTGCCGGTGTAAGTGAGAAATGAGGATATCTAGCAAATATTTCGGACATACACCAAGCGACTACGTGAATGTTGACATTCACCAGCGAATGTCGACATTCTCCAGATTTCGGACTTTCACGGTAACATATATATATATATATATATATATATATATATATATATATAATGTATGTATAGCGACTCACTTTGAATATATTTTATAGTGAGACCGATGAAAATTTCTGTGCTGAAATACCTAACATATTAAGCGAAACCCTCTATGTTTATTTATACTCTGCTGCAACGATTTAGAAAACGATATTATCAGCTAACGATGTTAAAAGGCAAAAGAACGGTCTTCCCAAACACTATTCCTAGGAACCAGCTGACTTTTAGTCATTCGAAATAAACGGAAAGCAATAAGATCTGACATGAATGAGCGGTCATTTGCCCATACCCGAAGGCGTGTTGACCACCCAGGAAGAAGCGGAGGGGTCGAAAAAATTATCTAGCGCTTGCCGTACAGCTCTTTAGAAAAACCGATGCGATTTTACGACAGAATATTACTCCTACTTCCCTCACTTTTCGGAGGTTTCACTCTTAAAATGAAAACGCTCAGAGGGTTAACGAAGTTGCAGTAATAGCTAGTGCAATATAAATTAAGCAAGGAGACAGTATTTATAACTATCGTAACAATAAAATGAAAATATTGAAATTGATAAGAAGACGATCGATTATCCTTAACAAAATTACAATATATCTTAATATATTTTATAAAATATAGAATTTGTATTTTTTTTTTGACAACTAGGCTAGTAATATTTTTATATGTGCTCATGTGCCTTTCCAAGCCAGCCGTTTAATTTATTGAGTCAAAAATAATCCACCCCAGATAATTAGAGGAAAATCATTTATCAACACTTATTGTGAGTTTTTCCAGGAATGAATATTTTTTTCATAATTTTTAAAACTAATTACATTTATTAAGCTAAAAACAAATACTCATCTACTGTTATGAAAGCAAGGAAAACCGCTAATAAAGAGATAAATAAGTTCATTTGATTCATTCTTTGTCCAGATTTCTACCATGTCCTATTTTAATTTCGAACTCATCCTTAATTTTATTTTTCAAGGAAAGGTAACATCACAGCAAATATTGAAAGGTGTGCTTAGATTTGGCATGAATTTACTACGTTCCATCAATGAAATGATAACTATGGAGAAAATGTAAGAAACCAGATGGTCTTTGAATACTATCATTTCACAAGCTTTTGTGTTATCGCCTCCATTATTATCAACATTACTTTTTGTTTGAAGAAAATATATTTATATACAGAATCAAATAGAAACTGTAGGTTTTCCAGAGAGAATTTTTTTTAAAAAAAGAAGTCACTGAATTTTAAATACATAGAATATGTCGGTGAATTTTCAAATTTCAATTATGAAGTGAAATACATATCGATATTTTTTATATCTGCAAAACATCTATATTAGAATCATCATTAATAGTTTTTATAATACTTTTATCTGAGTAAAAAAAGATTATAGAAAAAAGAGAGAAAAACGCTCTAACTAAAAGAAATCTACCTCTACAGTTTTCGCAATTTCGTTCTTCTTTCACGCACGATAGAAAGGAAGAAATTCTAAAAATCTTCCGAATCTTGGTTGCTAAAACATTTCTGAGAAATATTACGAAATAGCATTCACTTCCCGATTTTCTTTACTACTGCTACATAAAAATGTCACGTGACCAAGAAAAAGTTTTGCCTGGCGTTATGCAATACAATGTTTTCGATTGGCATCAATAAAAATCGTTTGAAAATGTGATTCTTCTCGAACGGTTTACTCATGCATTGCTTTGGGACGTTGGATAAGTTGGACGTTTTGCTTCGGCTTCTATAATTTCAAACATTTTGAATTCTAATATTGATGATTTTAAAACTAGAAAAACAAACACAATCAGACAACATGCTTATGGTATTTTCTTTGAATGAGGATTACGTTAGTACAATATACAATATACAAGACCTCATATCGAGCTCCATTTATTTAAATCATTTTGTTAGAGTGATAGTGCTTACCTGTATCCACGACGGATTTGGTGCGAAATTGAAAAAGTATCTCTAGTTAAATATGTGTTCCAAATTTTATTCATTTATCTTCTTTCATTTCTTGTTATTATGTTAACTTATAGTCGGACATCTGGTCAGGCAGATACCTTCTGAATGGAATTCATTCAAAATTTGATTGAAATCTACAAATTAATTTTTTAAAAGCTATTTATCAAATTTCATCCTTGTATTGCAAAGCATTTCTGAGCTACGGTTACAGTTACTTCTTACACAGATACACATACCCAAATTTTTTTTTACGAGTACAGGGAATTCTGAATTGAGTGAATTCCTTAAAATCGAAATTTTTAACTTGAAATATTTGATCTTTATGTACTTTGTGTACGAAATGTAAATATATACATCTTGTATATATAAAACTTCATTTGAAGCCTGTGTGATATTTTCGTGATTGTAAATGGCATTAAATAAATAAAATAAACAATTTAATTTAAAAAGGTTTTTTTTTTTTTTGCTTCACAATGTATATATGTATATATATATTTGCTATAATGAGCTTATCAAAATTTGTTTATGCTTTGTTATAGCTCTTGTTTGCACAATTTCACATGACAGTAAAGGAAATCAAATATTTTAATTTCCAGATTCTGTTTGGCAATCAACATTATTGCCAAAGTCAATTGATAAATTATAATAAAACTTGACCTAATTTCACCCTCAGTTAATGCGAACAACTCAATATTGAAATTTATTGTGCACTTTGTAGGAGGAACAAGAATATGACGACACGGAGAAGAGAAAAACAACTCAGATGACAAACGTGATGGCTTTCGCTTCATAATTGTGATTACGTTTTCGAATATTTGTGGTCAAAATATTATTTACATCCGTAATTTTTAACTGATTCATTTTCATTACCAAAATAATAAAGTAAATAAATAATGATTTTTCTTTATTTTTGGGAGGGACATGGAATAGAATTAAATTTACCGAGTAACTGTAATTTGGAACTGACCAACAAATGATTGTTGCGAATGACTTCATTTTCTAATTTAAACTCTCTCTAGTGGTTGAGAGCATTGCGGTTAACTTTATGTCGAAACAGAATGTTACATTTAACAAAGTGTTGCCTTTTCGAAAGCTCGGTATTTTCCTACTATGTTATAACACAGGCAGGAAACACCAAGGCACCAAAAACCAAACTTGTAGTTTGGTGTTTCTCATCCACTACACCGTGCACTAACATCATGTGTCAATCACTACAAGTTCAGTGAGATAACACCAAACTTGTAATGGATGACAAATGATGTTAACGCATTTTTTTTAAATATTAAGTAATTAGTTAAAATGTTTCTGTCATTTATATTTGATCGCCAAAGTCGTCAAATACCGTCTCCAAGTCACCAAGTTTTCCGCCAAGCTGTAAAATTAATAACGCGAAATCCAATCGCAAATAGTATAAGAAAATAAGTAGGATTTGAACTAGATTTTTAATATGTTACTTACTAAATAGGTATCAATTTAGCTGCATATTTTTAACATAGCAAAGATGGATTTTAAGTTAATATTTTTTATTGAATATTAGAGCAAGTTAATACCATCGAAGAAGAAGAGGCCACTTTTCTAATTATGTTGCATCAAAATGAACATTCATGTGTGCTTCAATTTTTAACTTTTTTTACTTTCGCATATACTAGGTATAGAAAGAAGAAATGGCCCTAAATTTGATTACGAGGTGTTGATGCTTTATGTCACGTTCTAGAATTTTATGATTTCTTATAAAATATTGTTGTTATGACTTCAGGTACTTTTACAAGCCGTCGACGATTTAAACCGAAAGTGAGAGTCTTGTTTTTTCGCCAACGAGGGCCAAGAGTACAACGTAGCTATTTTATGTTTTCACATTCGATAGCACAACCTCTTTTTACAGGGGGGGGGGGCAATCACACTACTCATAGATAGAACATAGAATAACAACTATGTCCGAACCGAGACCCGAACCCAAGCCTCTCAGATCCCGGGGAAGACACGCTACCCCTGTGGCAGAACGCCGTCTAAAATATTAATTATGTCTATCTATCTGTGAAATATAGACACCGAAGGAAATGAACCAATGATATAAAACTGCTATAAATTAGATAGATATGATAGTATATGATTTTGGTTAGTTTAGTATATGATTTTGGAACCGAATTTATTCATCACTGACTATTTAATTAGCGGTAACTCGATCATTCATGAAAATTGAAACCAGCGAAAGGGGTCTCTTTCTTGAATACTCGCAAGGAAAAAGTGTTTTCTCAGAGCAGGCCTTGACATAGCATTTGTGTGCAACTATCATGAAATTAATCTCTAAATTTAAATTTTAAAATTAATTGAGAAAATTTAAATACTTTTGCTAAATTTATCATGCGATACTTTATCGTACACACTAGAGGAATTTTTTTAAAAAAAATTTAACATTGAAAATCCAATTTTTTCGCAGTAGATCATTAATATATGTTTAAACTCAAGTCAATAAGAAAAAAATATAACACATTAATTATTAATTAATTAATTGATATTTAATGAGATAGTTTTTTTTTAAACACGATAACCTAAATTCTAATTTGTATACACACGCTATTCTAGTTAGAAATGATGCCAACTATCAGTTTTCATGTTGTTTGCCTCAATCAAGAGATAAAGATATACAGTTTTTTAACTATTTTTATGAACGATGAATAGAAAAAGTGAGATTTCTTCTGTCATTTTAGCTTTTAAATAGCTGTTAGAAATTTATTTCTATAAATATATATCTTCAATTGAGGCATAAAACATCCACTATTTCATACAGATTATTTCGATTTATAAATAATTGTATTTGGCCCATTTTGTGTTGAGTTATGATTGTTTGAATGAAACAACATAATGGAAAAATATCATTCGTTATAAAATGAGTTTTAAAAAAAAACCAAAACTAGAGTTTTCAGAAGAAGAACTTCAAGTAAACTTTTTTCAACTCGAAAAATATTCCGACTATATCGCTGCGTTTTTTGAATTATAGCATCTACATGTTTCTGAAAGTACAGACTGGCAATGATCAATTCCTTTTTCGATTTGGCTCATAATAGGATAGATGTTCACTCGATGCATAGTATGTGTACCATCATTTATGGAGGTAATCTTAAGACCTTGAAGGATATGATGTCATAGATTGATAGTTTCATTCCAACTGTTTGAGAGAGTGCAGAGAGGGGAGTAAGAAGCTATTTACTACCCCGAAAGGAATGTTGGTGTGACTGTTCGGTCAGTGTAGGGTTGGACAATACTTATTCAGCAGTCGACCCCAACAAATCCTGTCGATATTGCTACGTTCAGTGGTGGTGGTGGTGGGGGGGGGGTCGGCTGTACACAAGAAGTATGTGTACCAAATTTTATCCATTCAGCTCGCTCCGATTTGTAATAATAATGTCAACTCATATTCTACCTATCGGGCAGACAGATTTCCTCTGAAATAATTTTGGAGAAAATTAAAGCATTTTGAGAAAAATCGATTGACGTCAACATAATACCAAAAACGTGTTTTTCGAGATCAAGGAAATTTAAGACATGGAGAATCATCAAAATCTAGAGCTTGAAATTTTTGACAATTAAAATATTTTCTCTGTACTTCGTATATAAGAAATTAAAAATGATGTTTCGCACTTTTATCTTCACGCCAGAAGTGTAGAAATGTTTAAAACCTTTAATTCAGTTGTTCAAATGGCAAAAATAGTGTTTTATATTGTATTCTAGATTTCCTTCATTTAAAAGTCGAAACACAAAAACGTGTCATATAATCAAGTATTTTAGAAAATTGGAGCAAAGTATCCTGTTCCTGTGCAAGCACACTTTTAAATGCTAAATAATGATTATTAACCTTTAAATGGTTTACGAGACGTCATTTCATTTACACTCAAATGAAATTTTCCAAGGAATGTATTGGTATGAAAAACTGCCAACACATTTTGCAAACATTTTTCTTGATATGTAGATATGTTTTAGAAATTTTTCGAAAATATATTACCACTGAAAAAAGTAAATGCATTGGACATTTTCTTCCCAAATTACATGTTACAATAAAGGTTATTCTTAAAAAAAATATTATATTTTTTAATATTTATTTTTTCAGTATATAGAGTTATATATAAAACGATTTAATGTAAAATTCAACAATTTTAGGAAAATAAAAAATTGACAATGGATAAAATTAGCCTTTTTTATGGGCTTGTGTAACCTCCATAGCTCGCTTCTCTAGGGCATTTTAAACATACAGGTTAAGAACTGGCATAAAATCAACCTATAAATTTTGTATATCCTCTTGTTATATTAATATATTTTATAAATTTTTCAAAATACATTATCACCAGAAAAATTAATTACGTTTGAACATTACGTATCAGAATCAGTTGAATGCGAACTTTCCTCAAAAAACTCTTTTGTATAGCTAGCTACCCTCATCACTAAAATCATTTTCTGCTTTATTTAAAAGTGTCTGGAGTACTGCTTCATAATAGGATCAGTAAATTGGATGATACTTCGGGGCTCAAGTCTTAGCGCCATCATAGAACATGCATTTTCTTCTCAAATTGCATGGTACAAGAAGTAATAGTCTTGAAAAAAATATTATTGTATATTTTTTAAATGATATTTATTTTTCAGTATGTAGAGTTATATGGAAAACAATATAATGTAAAATTCAACAGTTATATGAAAAATATAAAAAAACTGACAATGAAAAATTGAAACATTTAATTAAGCTTCCCGCTTATATATAACTATATTCCAAAAGTCGCCGGTGAAGAAAAGTGTAATATTGATGGTACAAAAGTTAAGAGAAATATAACGACTCAAGTTCAGATTTAAGCGGTGCATGTCTTATAATTCGCATTATGCCGATAAAAGTTTTATTGTAAAGTTATGTCTAATAAAAACAAAATCATATTTGAATATATCATATCTTTTCATGCAAATTATTTTACAAATTAATACTTATTTTACAATTTCTCAAAAATTATTTTAATATAAAGCGGTGCTATGTAAGAATAGAAAAACAATATCTTACTGTAAAAAAAACAGAAACATATCTTTTAAAGATAGCAAAGGCAAAACCTTAAATTCATAGGCATAAAATTAAATACAGAAAAGCATTAAAAATGACTCCTAAAAGCAGCAATTCCATTTTTTTAATTAATTAAATTTTCAAGCAGATACGTAATTTCAGCAAAGCAAATCTAATCATACTAATTCCTAATTTAAACATATTACAATGATTTATTTATTTACTGTCTACACGTTTTTATAGATACCACCAATCTTTTGTCAAAAATTCCGTCACGTATAATTTTCCATTCAACTAGTCTATGATTCTAAACATTTTTTTTTTCATTCAGTTGACAAATTTTGTGAGTTATAATGCCCTTGAGTATTAAATATTCTGAAAGGAAGCTAAATTCTTCACATGTTTTGCTCGTATAAAAGTCCCGCACTTCAAACCATTACCATTTTGCTGCTACGTCCAAGTGCATCAGTGGTGGCGGGGAGGTCGGCTGTATGCAAGAAGAAGAAGTACATTACGGGCTTATGGCCTTTATAACTGCATGAGTGATTATTACATGACTATCAAAATTTGAATCTTAAAAATATGGTAAATGCCATTCAAAGCGAAAGTGGATTTATGCAGATGCAATCAAAACGCTTGGTTTGCTACTTTTGTACCTTCCGTCAGACATAACATAATTAATTTCTTTTGTTTCTCCCCGAAGAGCCACCGTTTTTACAGCTGCGCGAAATTTTATTGTACTTCGTGACGAGGCACCGGTTTTTGTTTAACCTATAAATGGGAAGGATGTTTGTTTTGAGCTAACGGGCGCCATTTCACAATAGGAAAAACGTACGTCATTGTAGGAGTACCGAAATGATGTTTTGCCTGGATTAATTCAAAAATAGCCGCTGGATTATACTATTCATGTTCTCGAAGAAGAATCTTTTGTATACTTCTTTCGACTCACCGTTAGTAGCTTGCTTTTTTCAAACAAATGTGGTCGCTCTTTATCTGACGCCTGTATATATTGTTAAAATAGACAATTTAGTATTGATAAAAATATAATTTTAAGTGGAAAGAAATAGCAATAAATCATATTCTTTGCTATTACATACATAGTTTATTGTTTACTAGCCGCCTTTGGCGACCAATCTTACTGCTGTTTAAAAATACTAGTTAAATACATTATGTAACGTTATTGTCAATTAAATACTTTGATTTGAATGTGACTTGTCTTTTAATAGCTATTTCATCAAAATATTTTTAAGATTCAAATTTTGATAGTCATGTAATAATCACTCATGCAGTTATAAAGGCCATAAGCCCGTAATGTACTTCTTCTTCTTGCATACAGCCGACCTCCCCGCCACCACTGAACGTAGCAGTATCGACAGGATTTGTTGTGGTAACGGGCTAATGATTTGTCGGCTCTCGCAAAATTTCAACATTAAATTAAAGTGGAAATAGTTAAACAGCAAATTGATATAAAAACATTTTTTTACCGAAACCAAGCATTCTTTTCAAATAAAGTAAAAGAGAATGTACTACTAAATAGTTACATTAATTTATGAAATAGTTCAAGAATTATTCAACAGAAATTAGATATAAGAATTAATGTATTATGATACTCATGATATTGAGTATGCAATAAGGAATAATCAAAGTCTCATGTTTGATAACAACTAATTTTATAAGTAGATACGGCTTAGGCGGTTAAAAAGATACCTTTTCTTTAAGCCTAGGCTACATTTTCCCTGTTCTACTCATTTCCTCATCCCTGAGAACAAAAAAATACACTGTGCTGCAGACATAAATTTCAATTACAATTTTTGTAGGAATACCCAGTTAAGCGTATTTTCTTCTGTTTTTGACAAAGCTCGCACATTTTACGAGAAGAATTATCACTGTCATTGTTACAATTAACTTCCTTTTTTTCTCACATTTTTTCTCCGGTACAGAGCACGTCGATATGGGTGGACTGTGAAAAACAACCCTTTTCAGAAAGTGGTCGTTCTGTATCTGGGAGATTTAATACAGTTTAAGACAGTAAAATTGAGAATAAAAACTTTAAAACAAGAATAAAAAGTATTAATATTAAAAACACAAGGTACAATTTTTTTAAAAAAAGTGAAGGTAAGAAGTATAAAAGTGGTTGCGTTGTATTCCACAGATAATCTACAAGAGTTGTCTTTTCGAATATCGCAGTTGAAGTGCGGGAATGGCGCTAAAATGCTCTCCAAAACAAACTAGGAAAATTCCAAAAAAATGAATTTTCTCCTGGACATTGCGTCTTCTAGTTATTGGAAGAAGAAATTATCAGGTATCTGTCATATAAGGCGCCACTAATGGAATATTAAACGGCAAAACCTTTTTTTTTTTTTTTTTTTTTTTTTTTTTTAATCTGCACATCAGTTTTCATAAGCATTACGAAAGTTTCAAAGAATATACACATAAAATCAAATTTCAATTAACATAAAGTTGGCATAATTAAAAATGAGAACGTCGTAAAATTTATTATATTTATTTATTAAAAAAGAAGTCATTCTTTTTTACTGTTATTTAAAACTTTATTCTTTCTGTCAGACTTGTTTTTGACTATAAAAGAACTCAACTGTAAATTTTTAAAAAAGTAAACAGAGTTTTTTTAAGCAACAAAGCTATATATTGTAGGGATTCCATTACAGAACAATACTTTTTTTTTGCTCAGACTCAATACATTAATTATTAATACGCCGGCTTATTAATATACGCCGGCGTCCTGGCATAGGGCTGGCGTGACTTCCTCACGATCTGGGCTTCTCGGGTTAAGAGTGCCAGGCATGGTTGCTATTCTGTGTTATATCTGTGAGGTGTATGAATGTGTCCCCCGGTAAAAAGGGGTTATGCAAGCTAGTCTGACGCATGAAGTCGTACACTTAGCCCTAGTTAATGCTACTGAGAAAAGAAGGGACGTCATTTAGGCTTAAATCACTGATGGATAAGTGGGCTTGTAAAGTGACACGGGTAACAATAACAAATCCATAAAATATGAGCAAATACACTCACAGTAAGAATATTTTATAATGATCACAGCCCAATCTGGAATTTAAAAGAATTACTTCTAATTATGAGCATTCAGATATACTAAACCTGAATGGATGAATGCCGAAACTACAGATATTCAACTCATTAAGAAAATTAAGGAAACAAATTTTTATAAATTTTCTCATAGAATTATAAGAAACGACAGCTGTGCGTTTTCAAAGATATGCACCTTTCGGGGGAATTTTCGATTTAAAAAAAAGCATTATAAGTGGCAGATTTTTAATGAGGCAATAACCCTGTAGTTTGATGACAGATCGGGCAAGTTCAGGCGAGGGCTATAAAAAATTGATTTTAGAACAATACCATTTCTTTTTCTCGTACATTATACTGCCAAACTCTTCCAGATGGGTTTGCTGCCTTAGTAGCATACATATATTACGCAATATTGAATGATATTAAACGATATTCCCAACATTGTAGAGTATTATATTAAATGATATAATATAATATTGAACAATATTGTATAATATTGTACAACAGGATGTGCCACCTGGTCTATGTAAAATATATTGCTGTTTGATTCTCTTTAGTATTAAAATCATCTTAATATAGATTTAATCGCTTTTATTAATTCTACAAAACATTCTTTGGCACAAAGACAACAACCAAAAATCGCAACGACGTAGAGAAAATCTTTCCTTCAGTAGCACTCCACGATATGAATATCGTTATATGAAGGCCTCTTCACCGACATCACAAACAATTCGGATTAAACTGAAAATAAAAAGAGATATTATTTGATAATACAAAAATAGAAAAGAAATTTCATTTGCACTTGATAACTGAAATTTGAAGCTACATGCAAGTAATATTGCTGTTGTTGTTCCCCTAGGCATTTTACAAGCCCGCCAAACGAAAGCTGTCAGCTATTTAAGACTAAATGGGCGCCCCTTGCTTTTTCAGTGGCGCCAAGCATTCGCTTGCACAATCCCTTTTTACATGGAGGCACATTCACACTACTCAACATATAGAACAACCATACCCGAACTGGGACGCCCAGATCACGGGGATCAAGGCGCTCCCCCAGGACGCCGGCACATGCAGGTAATATGGTTAGATTTAAGAATTTATGCAAGGTCGGGATAATTTGGTTGTGAGTTCGAACTCTTTCAACCGAAAACTGCCCGTGTGTGGTGGCGGCTGTCGCGGTCACAAAGCTTTTCATGTCGAGATGAATACCACTGGGCGTGCTGGATCAGAGATGAGCGCTCTCTGATTCAAGTCTAATTTATGATCTGTGAATGAATGAATGAAATACATGAAAGAAGTCGTAAAAAAGGATTGCGATGCGTAAGTAGTTAGACGGCGGCCCTAAACGGCGCTACTAATAAACAAGAGATGCAAAAATATATTTGGCTTACAATTGCTGACTTCGTCAGCGGGCTTCTCAATGACCATTGGAAATAACAAGAATTTATGCAAACCTTTCGGAAATGAATGACTGAAGGCAGAAAGTAGTAATCATATGAAGTATCAAAGTTGTAAATTAAGTGAAAAATGCAGTGTGTAGTTTCGATCAGACGCGGAGATATCGCACTGTTGTACTTGAAATGGAGCAAGAATTCGCCCGACAGGAGTCAAAGATGGACGTGCATGACCAGCATTGCCTTTCAAATTTTTGTAGAATCTTTATTTATAAATATGCTAATACACCTGGCATAAGGGTAGTGAGTCTTCCCCATGATCTGAGTCCCGGTTCGGACATGGTTGTTCTATTTGTTAGATGTGTGAATGTGCCCCTGTAAAAAGCGTTGTGCAAGCGAATGAGTGAAGCGTGAGTGGCAAAGTTGTTCTCTTGGCCCAGTTGGTGCTACTAAAACAAGAGACGCTCCTTATAGGCTTAAATCGCTGTCTTCGTAACATCGGGCTTATACATGGCAAGTTCCATAAGAAACAACAAAATACCTTCTAGTTGAATTGCAAATTGATTGGGAGAGGTGCAAAAATAGTGTGTTATTTTGTCCAGGAATTATTTGGTATATGGTTAACTACTTTATTTGTTTGAAATAATACATCTGTATTATGTTTTGCTTGTTAACGTCTTATTATTTGTTTGTTAATTAACTTTCTCACTGATAAAGCATTGCATGGCGTCATTAGGTTTACGCAATTAGAAATATTCAAACAAAACAGAGAAATAGGATCCTACGGCCAAATTACAAATCTAATATGATCATCATAATTTGGGTTATCTGCACTTCTCAACAAATTTTTTAAAACCACATTTCAAAGTTTTTCTCGTTTCATTCATTTCAAGTTTTTATGCAAATGAGGAAATTAAAAAACACGTCATATATGTAACTGTGAGAAAAGCATTCATTGAAATATTTATAAATAGATGCAATAATTTTGCGACATTTCATATATATTCAACAATAAACTCCTCTTTATGAAATTAAGAACCTTTAAATTATAGTAAATAAATACGATGTTAATAAAATATAATATACGGTTCTTTTAATAATTTTTTCAGCAACGACGAAGCGAGATTTTTTTCTGCTATTTTAAATTTTAAATAGCTATTTAAAATTTATTTCTGTAAACATAATTCTGATTAAAGCACAAAACATCCACTGTTTCTTACTGATTATTTTGATGTACAAATAGTTGTATTTGGTTAAGTTTTTATTACGATTGTTTGAATGAATCGAGTGAAAAAATACCATTTTTTATAAAACGAGTTTAAAAAAAACTGAAACAAGAGTTTTCAGTGAAAGTACGTCGAGAAAAATCCTTATAACTCGAGAAATATTTCGAATATTGACAACATCTTGGTACCGTTTGCAAGCTAAAGGATCAAAGAAGATTTTGAAACCGTAAAAAATAACCTCACTATTTTGAAAGATTTTTGAAATTTCAAGTTTGTAAGTAACCTTAAGTCTTTATGTTTTCGTGTTTCGTCACGTTTAAATATTTCTGAAAGTACAGACTGATAAATGGTCAACCCATGTTGAATTTAGCTAAAAATATGATTGGTGTCTGCGCTATTGATACTAAATCTGCGTACGGAATTTTAATCATCTAGCTTTCCTCGTTTTATAGTTATCATGTTCAATTTTACTCGAACAGCTGGAGAGTCAGACTTCTTCTAAAGGAAATTCATGCAAAATTTGATTTAAAATATCTTCGAATTTGAGGTAAGGTAATCTTCTTCTAATTAGATTTGTCTCAATTTTGATAGAAACCTACACATTTTATATAAAGACCATGTACCAAGCTTCCTTCTTCTGGCTCATATCATTTTTGTTTTAATTTTGTCCCACAAAGACTTGTCTGTGACAAAGTTAATTCAATACATAATGCCAAAAATGTATTTTTCGAACTCGGGGATTTTTCAAAACCTTGAGTTCATATTTTTCGTAAATGAGAAAGTAAAAACAATAAAATAATTAAAAAGTAATATTTTTAAAAAAACTTTATTTCTGTTTTTTTTTCAGTTATTTTCTGTGATGTCTCAGCAACTTTATTATTTTTTTGTTGCTGTTGGTTTGTTTTATTACTCATTTTTAACTTTTTCTTTTGCAAGTCATGAATTACTGAAAAAATGTTATTTGCTCGCTTCTTTCTTTCGATCCCTTATTGTATAATATATATTATCAGCCTGTAAATTTTAGAAGAAATATTTTTTGTTTATAGAATTAAAAAAACCCAAAAGAAATGAGGTCCAGCACATCATATTACACTGTCTCACTTTCTAGCTCTTGAAATCAAAAAGTATTGGAATATCCAGATGATTTCTGTGGCAAATTTCTGTCATTAACCTATATTTGATGTGAAAAAGAACTTCAAATCAAAATAGATAATTAACAGAAGTTTTACAACTGGTTTCATGGAGGAAAAAAATGGTTGGATTTGTTGGTTTATCCTAAAAAACTATTGTTTTTAAGAGTCCTATGTAATTATACCTACCGCATAGCTCGAATTGAATTTCAGCAAGCAACGACTGTAATTGAATAGTGGAATCTACAATCCGATAAATTCATGTTTATCGAATTTAAAATTAAAACTGACACAAAAGAATGTAGGATAAACATTAGATGAAAAGATGGGGAAAAAGATTCGTGAAGGAAAATTCACACGAAATTTCATAAACGTCGCCAACCCTGATTTCTCACTCATCTTTTAAGATTCTCATTAAATTTAGATCCGCAGTGTTTTTTTTTCTTTTTTTGGATTACAATTTACTACAATTGGAACGATTAAGCCGAGATTGAAGGATCTACAAGGTCATTTTACAGAATGACCGTTCAACCACATGATGCAAAACCGATGAAAACCTACTTGGAGACACTTAAGTGGGAAGTTTTACCCCATCCGACGTATTCACCAAACACTGCACCTTCTGACTACCACTTGCTCCGATCGATGACACATGAGCTAGCTGAGCAGCACTTCCGTTCTTTTGAAGATACCACAAATTGCTTCAGCTCCTTGATAACGTCAAACGCGGTGTGTTTATGCCACATGGAATTCAAATGCTGCTGGAAAGATATAGAAAAGTAGCAACTAGCTAAGGACAATATTTTCAGTAATATGTGTTTTAATGATTGTTTAAAATAGAGTCTTAATTTTCATACGAAAAAAAAAAAACAGTGAAAACTTATTCAACATCCCAATAGCGCATCGTGATGCAACAGCGGACTCTTTTCTAGCTTTTGAAATCGTACAAATAATTTTAATTAGTGATTCCATTCCGCTTAAAACGGTTCGTTATCCAGACATTTGACTGATTAAAATGCTACGATGAGTTCTCGATTAAGGCATCCGATTACGTTGAAAGCACTGGTTATTTACCAAATTGGAGAATTATTTAAAATATTGTTATTTCTTGTACTTCAGGCTTTCCTCTTTCAAAAACTGTTTATATTTTCTAGGAAAAGGAAATTTCATCCAAGGGAATTTTAAGCAAAACATATTTTTCAGCTAAAATTTGCCTTCAATTTTAATTTTCATAAAAATTTTCCGCCTTTAACATGATCTCTCAAAAACTAACAGAGGTATGTACATAAAAAGTTCAGCTTGTGTTTTAAATAATATGGCCAATGAAATGAACCAAAAGTTTTATTGTCAGTGAAACCCTTTTTCATTTATGTGGTTTTTTAGAAAAATTAAGTCGTTAATTTATGAAAAAAGTACATATGTACGTATATTTTTCCCTATAACTTCTTTGTATTTAAATGTTTCTCAGATTTTGGTTCATTTCATTCATCTTCATATTTTATAACTTATGTTCAAAGGAAAATAGGATTGCTACATTAAAATTTTGTGTAGAGTGTCAACCGTTTTGGTTAAATTTCATCAAAATGTACTACAAATTTTCTTATTTCTTAAAATATATTTTCAAAAAAATGTATTTATAATCTTTATAATTGAAAATGCAACTAAAAATCATAAACAGGTTTTTAAAAATCCAATTTTTCAAAAATTGTCCTTCGAACGTAGTTGGATAAAATTCGTTCCCCTGAAGGTTAGATCAATATGAAAACGTCTGTCTGAAGCATTTTTCGGATATGTGAGGACTCAGCACAACCGCCAGATTTAGAAAACCATGGAATTTATTGAAATGACAAAGGACGGGCGGAAGATTCACCTGGTGGAATAATGATGTGAAAATTCGGAGGATGTTAATTCTTTTTGGGAAAGTCGAGCCCATGACCATTCAAACACACTGATACAACAGAGTCACCATTTCTTAATTATACGTACGCGGTTAGAAGCCAACGGTTTCCTTTAATTCTGCAATGTTTAAATGCAAAAAAATGCGGAATGAGAAAGTCAATTTATTCGAACAAGTTTCCTATCACGCGCCTCCAAGCTTCTGACATGGTGAAAAAAGGTGCGGCTGTCCAAGTTTAGCGATATTTCAAAATTTAGTTCCGTATTTTTGGTTTTTTAATTTTTTCAATAAAATTGCAATGACAATGGATCAAGCTTTATTTCGTATCGTCTGGCACATTTAAATCAGGCATCGCTTTGTTTGTTCCTGTTCGATTCAAGGCATTATTTCCATGGACAATGGCGTATGAGTCATTCAGGGAAAAAGTGACCGGGCGTGAACAATTTTTTTGTTGTTATATTTTGTTGACGACAAAAGCTGACGTAAATGGTGTTCGCCTTTTTGATGAAAGAGAATTGAATGTGCAGTTTTTTTTACCCGGCATTTTTACCACTTCACTTTGTATGGTCATTTCCTTTTTCTTACCAGTTCCTCTGAATTGATTATTCTCTTAAATGTGAACAATGGATGTTCCATTCACTTTAAATACAGCAACGAAAACGTAGCAATGCATTCAGTATCAGCAGAATTTCTTCAGATTTGTTTAGGTATCAGATTAATATTTGAACAATAAATTTGTTTAATTTTAAATGAAAAGTAGCTAAATAAATTTAATTTCAAAAATGTATCACCTCATATACAAATATTTTGGCTAGGTTTGCAAACGACTCAATTCCTCAGGAATTTTGTATTTGGGAAACTACTAAACCATTTTAATTTTTAACCAGAGAAAGAATTTTTTTCAAGTTTTTCTTGTATTTAAGTTCAGTGCAATAAAGAAAATCCCTATTGCATTTTTCATTTCTTTCGATTAATTACAGTCGAACTCTGACACCAATTTGCAGTTTTAAGAAAATAATCACGTTCGAAATTTCGTTTAACTTTATTCGAGTCATTGGAAGTCTGGTAAACACTACATTTTCTCGCCTTGCTTGTACTTACTCGTTCCACCTGCACTTTCCATTTTCTATTCCTTATTGATATACAATAAAAGCTTCTGTATATGTGTTTTACATGCCCTTAAAGCAGTGAATTCAGGCACACCCCATTCCAAAATGTTCGATAAATTTAATTGTTTTTAAAAAAATTGAATAATAACAGAATTTTTCCATGATGCATTTTGAAGTGCATATTGTAATTAGTTACCAGCCCCCGATTCCAACAACCCTAAATTTTTTCTTATCAAGCATTTTTTCTTCTTCTTTAGCACAGTTTTTATTCATATATTTCCCACAATATGAACATAAATGTTGGTATCATTTTGTTTATTCAATCTCTTCTATTAGTTCACCTCTCACCTCCTCATTTCTTGTTCAAATGTTCAATCGTTCATAAAATTTTTGTTATTCCTTCACTCCATTTTAGATACATTTTTTAAAATTTCTAGTGGTTGACATTTGATGTTAATACAGGTTAAAAAAAATATTGATTCATTAATTAAAATTTTCCAGTATTTTCAATTCGACGGCCGAAGTCACCAAATGGTTGCCAAGTTTGTTGCCAGGCTTTGAGATGACCTAATCATAAACAATATAAGATATATATAAATAATATAAGAAAATAAGTAGTAATCGAATAAAAAAAGTTATATATTACTTGTTTGTATTATTATCGGACGATTTCATTACATTTTTATTGAATAACCTAACTTTTGATGTAATGCTTCCATGAAAACTGATAGAGCCCGTTTTTTTTCTCGGATTCGGATGTAACGGAGTGAAATTAATGTTCCGAAAAAGGCCATTCTACAACTCTCTGTGTATTTTATAATGTTTGAAAACGAAGTTCCGAGCATGTTGCGAAACGTACCATATTCGAATAAAAACTGTGTAAATATATGGCTATAAAAGAGAATGATAACAGAAAAATGGCGCCACCCGGATTTCCCGAATATTTGACCAAGTTATCTTTAATGTTGTCTATAAAAACTGATCATAAATTTATGGACGGTTAAAGGAATCAGGTTCTTAAAAAATACTTTGAATTCTATATTATGTCAAACATTTGTGAAATCACTTGGCTCAGAATTTTTTGAAATAGGGAAAATACTAATAACATAATCTAATATAAAAGTTGGGCTTTTTTTTCTAATTTTTCTAACATTTATAGCATTTTTATATGATATAATGTTAAATATTTTATGTATAATTTAATTTTGTCAAAGGAAGCAGTAATTTATTGTAAACATGAACAGAACATTTGTTTATGATGCAACTTATTTTTATCCTCCATTAAGTCTCTAAGCTTTTAGAAGAGAATTACAAACAGCAATGGTTAACGGATGCTCCTCCATTCAGAAATTAGTAGAATTGTGAAAAATACCTTATAAAATAATATTTTTAAAATAAATATAAAAAAAGTACTTTTTCCAAAATGGACCAAAATTTTTTAAGTTCTAAAACGCTTATGAAATGTGTGCATTTTGGACATATTAAATACATAATACTTCATATAAATTCCTCGTAATTTTATCAATACATAATTTTGTTAATGCTGAAGTGGTAATTTAGTCTATAAAATTATTAGACCCAACACCACACACACACTCTTCCATATTAGCCCAATTAGCGCAATAATACTCATCCAGAAATGAATATGATATATGGTGCAATAATTGATCTCCATGGTTAATCGTTTATACATGTAATAATTATTGGAAATCAATCCCTCATTAAAATCAACATTTAAGTAACATCTTAGGAAATTACTCGCACGGTGTGATTTTTTCTTGTACAATAAAATTGTTGTTGTTTTTGAAAAATTGTTGCTCTGAAATAACACTTTGATTAGAGAGAATGCAATTTTTTTTTTAGAAAAGCCATTCTCTCTAGTTTAGAATATGTAAGAAAATAGAAGCTTATTAACAAATCAAACAGAAAATTCCATTATCTCTGCCTGGTGCACGATATGGACGGTTAAAATACTGTTAAACAGTTTTAAATATTTTACATTTAATCGATTTAAAATCAGCAAAGTACAATCGACATTTTAATCAATGCACAAATTTGTTTCATTTCAAGCTGTGTGTTAAATTTCCTAAAATATAACATTGCTCTTTGATCTCGGATTTTGATTGTAATATTGAATTTCTGAAAAACTAAGAATATGTAGATAATATCACTGTGATCGTAACCCGTTCGAACTTTTATACAAATTAAGCAAGAATAATGGTCCCTTAATTTTCTTATGCACGATATTGGGAGCTTTTTATGTTTTGTAAAGTGCGAAGAAAAAAGAGAAAAATCATTTGTTTTTAGAAGTGCAAATTATTTTCAAACGTTAAAATCAACAGAATATCAGAATCTTTTGACATACTGCCTTCAATATTCGGTATAGGTGCGACAAAATTACATACCTAAATGCATTAGCTGATTGCATTTGTGAACTAACGTTTTCATATACAGTAAAAGCTCCTTATTCGTGCTTCCTTCATTCGCGTTTTCACTATTAACGGATTAAAAAAATGTAATCCAATTCCTATGTTCGTGGCTAAAAATTTTCTTTATTCTCGGATCTAATAAGTACATACATAATAATAAAAGGATTCCAATAGGTATCCAACCCAATATCCTTTGAAAATTCCGTCAAATGGACTAATAAAACACGTAAAATAGATCTTCTAAAGTATGTTGTTAAATGCAAACTGTAAACATAGCCGAAATCGCGAGTGGAATAGGGCGAGATGGGTTCGACAAGATACAATCACGTGACATTCAGGAATTGCTTGAATCGCAAGATGAAGATCTGACTGAAACCAACTTGGAAGAAATGTTAAATTCACAGCAAATTGAAGAAGATGCTTCAACAAGCACTGGAAACGTGACATTTCATTTGAAAAATCTTAATGAAGGTTTAAGAATGGCAAATGAGCTTTGCGATTTCTTTATGAACATTGATCCGTCTATGGAACGAAGTCTTACTTTTAAAAGGCAAATTGCTAATGCGATTGCTGCGTACCAGTCTGAATGGAAGGAGCTTTTAAAAACTGCCAAGGAAGAGAAAATGACAAAATTCTTCAAACCATTGCCTAAGCCTTAAGTTAATGAA
Source organism: Argiope trifasciata (assembly GCA_026543055.1). Taxonomy (NCBI): domain Eukaryota; kingdom Metazoa; phylum Arthropoda; class Arachnida; order Araneae; family Araneidae; genus Argiope; species Argiope trifasciata. Next base: position 93,712 of record JAPMOQ010010299.1, read on the forward strand.
TCAAAACGTTCAAAAACTTCAATTAAATTGATTTTTTTATATATTTGTTTTTTTATTTATTTTGTCACCTAGGAACGTATCCCTTATAATCTACCATTCCGTATTCACATTTTCTGTATTCGCGGCATATTTATGGAACATATACGCAGCGAATAAAGAGCTTTTACTGTACTCTAATGACGAAAGTATTACAAATTTGAAGAATTTCGCTTTTACTCAATAATAAACCTCCCCAAAAGAATATTTTTTCATTAAAAGTTATATTTTTTTATGTCAATACGTTAAATTAGTCTGAAAGCAAGATATAATAAATTATTAAACAAAAAAATTATTTAATTTCAAAAAGAATAAAATACAAACAAAATGTACAAGCATTCAGTATCGGAATCTATTTCGGTTCCCCTGAATAAAATGAAGTACAGAAAAACTTTCAAGCTTTTTTTATATCAAAAAATATAATTAAAGAGTTTTAAGCTAGCTTAAGAGCATTTAATATTTGGTTGGACCGCCTCTAACTTTGATTTCAGCAGTCACTCAGTTAGACATGAAACCTACAACGATTTGCAACACTTCTTATGGTACTTCACGGTGCCAAATTTTAATTATTGTTTCTGAATTTCTCGGGGGTTTTTTGTTAGAGATTATCCTCAGTTATTTTCTTTCCCATTATACACCACAAATTCTCAATAGGATATAAATCTAGCAAGTTTCCCGGTCATGCGAGAAAACTATGTTTTGGAAATATAGCCTTAACCTTAGTTTAGTTATATAAAAGTACCATTTTGAAGCAACACTAGGGCTGTTTCGTGATGGACCTCGTCATTTTGAACCTCGGTCAGATGACACATGAGCTTGCACCCCCTCTCCACACCACAGAACACCAGCCGGAGGACGTTTGGCTTCGACAGATTTAACTTGCACCAGACTTGCTTACATGGTGGTTCTTCCGTGGAATCAGGCCTCGAACTTGCAGACCTTACCACCAGGCTACCGCAACCTATATCCTTAACCAAAAATAAAGAGTGTTTCAATTTAGAGGTATAAAACTGAACTGAAATTTAAAATTATTTTTAAAGTTTGTTTTACCTTGGTAATGGATGGATGGATGGGAGGGTACTAGATCTTGCTGAAACATCCCTTTCTACCTTAGGAACATCTCACAAGCACTAAGAAACAATGATTCCTTCAGAACACCAGCATACTTGCCACCATTCACAGTTCCCAGTACAAAAATAAGTCGTCCAGTAGATGATATGACATGCACCCTCTTATCATTACACTTTCTGGGTGTACTGATGGGTACAAAACTGGAAGTTACGACTTCAATCCATTTAATTGAGAAGAAGAGTCCATCGCTAGCAGTCTCACAGACCGCACGTCCCCAGTTAAGGGTTAAGAAAATTTTCTTCTAAATTGCTCTGTATTATTTCCTATTATGTTAATATATATACTGAAGAAGACCAAGGACAGAGTGAACACATATTCTGTGTTGGATGAACTCTACCAAAATTGCCATGGTCGGTTTGCTGCTATAATTTGTTTGTTCCATTCTTATACGAGGTTCGAAAGTTCTTTTTTTTTATTCAACCACTCTTTTTATGCTTTTATTTTCCTGAAAAAAATTATATTGGCAGCTATTTTAATAAACTTCTCACACGAAAAACCCGACTCTAGATGATGTATGGTCTGTCTTATAGTCCTGTATTTTCTTTCCTCACTATGACTGTGATTGACGCCCACCACCTATTCCAGGAGTCGGCAACCTATTGAAACGGAAGAGAAAAAAGCAACCATTGACCAAATTTTCCAATTTTTAAAAAGCCACTAAAAACTTTAGATTCAATATTATAATATTTGCTTGTAAATATTTGATTTTTGATTCAGATTAAACGGCTTTAAATACATAATAATCTATATTCGTATAAAAACACAAGTGTACATAGTTATATCAATGGCAGCATCGGTTTTGCATGCCTTTTGAAAGTTTGATTCTATCTGGCTTATAGCTTGTTGTTTTAAGTTTCACGACTCAAGATTTTTATTTGGTAGTTTACTTTTTATTATATCCATGCAAAAGAACGCTTGCTCATACGAACATATGGTCCCAAAGATTGTCAGGGTCAGGGGTCAAAAAGATATGCCAACTTCATCACCTCACTGTAGCTTTCTGGAAGACTATTCCATACATCGAATAGGAGGGCCTCAACTAGCGGAGTTGCTTTTAGAGATGTCTGTCTATTTGTGCTGCGTGATGTGCATGCATTTCTGGACCTCCAATTCTTTCAACTTGCTCTTGAGATCTGTGAACTCCACAGGTCTTTGGTTTTCAAATCTAGCAATTGCATTTAAAGCTATCCAGCATCAATTCCCAGCGACTCCATGCTCATCTCATTTATATTCTCATTAATGATTGTGTTAATAGAAGCTGTTGAGAGATAAAGTACTTAAAAATTTAGTTTCTTATTTTTTAAGGTTTTGATAATAAATTATTAATTTTTCGTATGGAACAAGAAAGCCTCAGCTTTAGATCAAGAGCCGCAGGTTGCCGACCCCTGAACTATTCTATATCAAAACTTAGAAATATTTCTATTAAATATCATAAATTTATTTTCTTATTATTTATAGTGCATTTGTCCCAACATTTCTGAGCATGAACTGAGTTTTGAAGTGTAATTATCCAAGAATTTGAAAGAAAAATTAATTTAGATATTTCAGCATTTCCTATTTTTGTAGCGTCATCATGAAATTTGGCCATAACTGATTCTTATAAAATAAGCCCTCCTTATACCGAATGTTTCTGATGAAAAAAAGTCATCTAATCTCTAATCATAAATTCTCAAACCCATTCCTTTTGACTTTAATTCTCGGTTTATTGTTGAAACTATACAAATATTAAAACCCAGTACGTTATATAGCAGGTTTTAAAACAATCAAACTGGGAAGATCTCTCAAATTTAAAAAAGTGGAAAATTTAGAAGTTGAGACTTTTAAAAGAATGCCTTCTAATTTATTGAGATAATATTCTTTCATAATCGAAATACCTTGAATTTCATTTGCTATTAGTTTCGGTATAGTGATAAGAAGTTAGCGACATGAAAATAAAGATTTCAATTCTAAATGTTAATATGTTTCATTAAATTTGTTACCATTCATATAATTCAAACACTTAAATAATAATAAAATTTCAAATGCAAATTTTCAAACTTTTCTAAAGCTTTAAGAATAGAATAACCTGACACTTTTCAGTCTCTTCTCTAAGCTGGCTCTGTTCTCAACGTTGTCGGTGCCACATTGGCATGGAGGTAAAATTTGGATTTCGGAGCCAGAAGATAGTAAGCTAGCAGCTTCGATCAAACATTCAAACTAGAATTTCATAGTCAAATATCAGTTTTAAATGTATGTACGCTAATTCGATCAGTGCCAAAAGACATAGAAGCATAGTATGGAAGAGTCGATTCTAGTATCATCCGACGCAACAGAGGGTTGAAAATGCAAGCCACGACTACACTAAATATAATGGACGAGTTGAAACGCTGTTGTGATTGATGTGGTTTAAGTTTCAATCGAAACAGAGCTTTAAAGATGTCTCTCTAAATAGCTCCCAGCCGGCTTCCTGGCATAGAGGTAGAGTGTCTTCTCCTTAATCTGGGCATCCCGGTTCGGGTATGGTTGTTCTTTACTTGTGTTCTATCTGTGAGACATGTGAAAGTGCCCCCCTGTAAAAAGGGGTTGTGCAAGCGAATATGTGTGTCATCTTCATACGAGCTAGAAGTCAGACTCTTGCCCTCTGGGTGCTCAGGGGTCTTTACCCTCAGAAGCTCTTGCACTCCCTTTCCCTGGAAACACGGACGTGGCATTAAAATCATTATATTGACGTAAGAAAAATGCATCTATGGATAGCAGAGAATAGAGACAATGCACAAAGATCCTAAATAGCCCCATGCAGTTACAAAATGAAACACTTGTTTAATCATCATTTATTATTAGAAATGTGTGACGGGTATCCCTTTCGTACAACTGAATTAGGTTATCTAATTCAGTTATACGAAAGGGATACCCGTCATGAGCTGCAAACGCTTCTTTTGACTAAATAAATTCTTTTGACATATCATATAAAAAAACAGATCATTCTATTTTATAATAGATCATACGACGGATCATACAAAAACTTCAAATATTTCAAAGAAATAATTAAATTTTCCTCTAATAAGGTAACTTTTATGTCGAGTATGTATCAAAGGCGTATTTTGAATAAATAGAGCCCACTTCATAATTTTACTGGTTTGCCTTAGAGTTCCTTAAAGTACGATTCATGATGATTATTAAACATGTTGATAATGGATTTCCTAATTTTATTGGGATTTCCTTCTGTTCGGTCGACTCCCAAGTATAGGGGAAGAGCGACTTCCCCGTGATCTGGGCGCACTGAGTCATTGTTCGGGCAAGGCTGTTTTTCCTCTGTTCTATCTGGGAGACATGTGAATGTGGCCTCCTCTAAAAAGGGGTTTGCAAGGGAATGAGTGGCAAAGTCATACTCACGGCCCTGGTTGGAACTACTAAAACAAAAGGCGCTCCCTATCAGCTTCAATCGCTTTTTTCGCAACAGTGAGCTTGTCCATGGCAAGTGCCATAAGAAACAACAATTTTCAGTTCGAAAAGGGCCAAGGCATCCAGGCATTCTAGTTCAATGCACAGTTGCAGATTGAATCTGAAACAACCATAGAAAATTGTCGTTTCAGTGGCTGAAATAAGGAGGAAGAGGACGGCAGCAGCTTACGCCTGCTGGATTGAGAAGGGGCTGATAAAAGGAGATAAAATAGTTATTCCAGTTGCCAAATAAATTATTTAAAAATATATATATACATTGATTATAAGTATCAGGAATATAGTAATACTTTTTGAAGCATAGTTGATAAAATTTCAATATTATTCCTTACTTTTAATTAGTTATTACAGAATTTATAAATACCAAACTTAACTTCGGCAGTGCTTTGTCCATATATGGATGAAGATGCGGTTTTCAATCATGACAAAAACATTCATTTTCACAAAATCCTTGAAACAAAAGAAATTAAGGTGTACGTACACACACTACAAGATTTATTTAAAAAATTTGAATTTAAAAATTCAATTTTCTAAACAGTAAGTTATAATAATATATTAGGATACATATTTATATTAATATACATTTAGACTCATTTCGGTGAAAAAAAACCATATTACACTAATTAATAATATTTAATGAGCTAATCAACATGTTTTTTGAAGCATGATATTTTAAATTCTAATTTGTACAGACACACGATTCTAGTAGATAATGATGCCTAATATGAATCTTCATGTTGTCCGCCTCAATCAAGTTATAAAAATATACAGATTTTTAAACAATTTTTTCATCAAAGATGAATAGAACAAGCGAGATTTTTTCTGTCCTTTCAACTTTTAAAGAGTGATTAAAAATTTAATTCTACAAATATAACTTTGATGGAAGCACAACACATCCACTGTTTCATACAGATTATTTTTATGTATAAATAATTGTATTTGGTTCCTTTCTTGTTGAGTTATGATTGTTTGAATGAAGCAACATAACAAAAAAGCATCATTCTTCATAAAATGAGTTTAAAAAAAAATCGAATTTAGAGTTTCTAGTGAAAGTATCTCTAGAAAAATCCTTATAACTCAATGAATATTCCGAATATTGATAGTATTTCAGTATCATTTGAATGTTAAAGGATCAGAGAACATTTTTAAGCAATGAAAAAGTATTCGCTACTTTAAAGGATTTTCGAAGTTTCATGTGTGTACGTATACCTTAAACAGAATTAAATCATTGACATATTGATCAGATTAAAAATTATTGAGATACAAAACTAAATTGGCTGTTTTACAAAAAAGCGTCTTTACAATAAGCACTAACCAAGGTTATAAAATGCCCGCTTACTGCCGTGTTACGCTTAACCGCTTCCGGTACAATTTAATAATGAAAAAGTGTGCATGAAATAGCCCTTTAATTTTTGTGGAATAACCCATTATGGAGAATGAAATTATCATATTCAACAGTATGCATGACGAGTGTCGCTCATCATGCTGCGATACGGCATGAAAACTCAATGACGAGCTAGACTCGTCATTTTACCGGATGGGGTTAAGATTTCCAGAAATATAACAGAAATTTTTGGGAAATAATGGAACTTTGTTCCGTCTCCTTCTTGTAAAATCTTTTGAAGAATTTTATTCACATATTTAAACAATGCGTTTCGAACTTTTAACATATTAATTTATAACGCCTTAAAAATCAGACCATGGAAATTTAAAATAAATCCAAACTGATTTCACATGGATAAAAAAAATTACATTTAACAGTTCAGGGTTTGATGTTTAAAATACATTTCCTTGGGTTTAAAATCAATTTTTTTTAACCATTATAGAATTTTAAAAAAATTCTGCACAACAGAACAAAGTGCGAAAGTTTGTTGCGTCATAAATGATCTAATTAAAATTAATCTTAAAATTTATTAAGACACAAAATGTGGTTTTCAGTAAATAGTGTATTTTATTATTCGATAGAGCTTTAATGTGAATAAGATACATTTACTTATAATTCTGAAGTTTTAATTATTAACAGTAGAGCTTTTAAAACTAATATTGCTTAAAATGATAGAGTAAAAGCCTTGATATACGCAAGTTCAGAATGTAAAACACTGCCAAAACATTTTTGTTATCCAATTAAAACTTGGGATTTCTTTGCAAGCTAGTCAGATCTCGAGACTATTACAAGACGTCGAATCAAAAATAATAATAGCAGCTAATTCATCAAAGGAGTGGAAATTTTGTCACAGCATTTCACCTACAAAAACCTGGCCGTCTGGGTATACTTGTTCTAGGGCACATTTAAACACATCCAAGATTGAACTTTTGTCTTCCGTGCAACATTCCAAGAGCTGGCTAATACGGAAGTAACGACGGAATTCGTTCATTTCCATTCTGGAGACAACCGCTCGTTCCTGTGAAGAAGCATCAGGGATCTCTCTTGGTTCGCGCTGTATACCCACCAAAAGATAAAATGCATTGGACGTGGACTTTTCCAAGATTAAACGAATCCACTTTTCTGTCAAATTTGCGTAACTTGAGGGATTATGAATGGCGTAACAAAAAAAGAAACTCTGTTTTCTTTGTCGAGGAAATTCATTGTCCTCAGAAATTCGATGTCCTTCACGTCATATATCCAAATATGGACAAGTCTGCTACCGTACCGAAAAATGCGGTATTCGTGTCTTGCTTCACGACAGTTACTGAAGGATGACCGGCAAAGGCCTTTTCGATAAATTGTATTTTACCACAGTCTTCATCCCCAACTGTCACAATTTCCACAGTTTTTTCGATGAGGTTCTTTAGAAAATTCAAGAGTAACAATACCCTCGTGTGTTTTTGGATAGTCATCAGGGATAAATGTCAAATGAATGACAAAGCTGCTAAACATTGGATCAGAGAAGTTCGGTTTTTTTTTTATTTCATCAGTGACGTCACAGCATTACGAAAAGCATGAATCATTTTCATAGAATTCGTCAATGGTCCAAGAAAAGAAGAGAAATAAAGCATTCATTCATTTTATGAAAATTCAAATGTTTTAGAAAGAAGAGTACAATTTTAATTCATTCAAAGCTTTGCTATTACCTCTCATACTTTTAAAATTTATTTTACTTCCAGAAACTTGATTTAAAAGTTATTTCTTCTTTTTAGTATACCAAAAAGAGCGTTTTTACGCTCACAATACTCATTTAATTAACCTGGTGATCGAGGTTAGAAACATGAGTAGGATGATTTAATTTTTCTAGGCGATTGAGTCGCGCAATTGATTTTGCATGCACATTCTCATCCACGAAATTTTGAAATGTTATAAATTTGAGGATTGTCCATGATAATATGTTGCTGCAATATTTTAAGAACTTATGAAACAAAATATCAATGATTCGCAATGTCAAATACCGAGAAAGAATTTGATTCGTTCCAAAAACTCTTCCTTTAATTGTTTCTACTCGAAATGCGAGGGGATTTTAACGATATTTTTTTTATGAAATGTCCTAATTTTAATCTTCATCTTTCCAATTTTTTTAACTCCTCGTCGCTGAACATGCGAGCGTTATTATGGAGAAATCCTCACAAAAATATTTTTAAAATTTTTAAAAGCATTTTAAAATCCGAAACAATTGCCATTTTTTTATTGGACTTCAGTTTTCATTCAAAATTTGAAAATTATCTCCACTTTAATTGTTGTTTAAAATCTTTGCTAGTTATAAAAACGAAAAAAAAATTAATACATATATTCTTTGTAGAGAACACGTGTTCATATAAGAGCGATTCTCTGAAACTTGAATTTTAATGTTCATTAATTAAAAGTATGTGATGCATTTGCGTTTTTTTGCAATAATTTCCAAAAATGTTATTGCGCTCATTTTATGTCATTTAAAAAAATTGATTCATATTAATACAGTTTATTGAAATTCAGAAAAGTACGAGTATTTTTAAGGAATATTTTTTTCATAATTTTCAGCAAAGTTAGAAGTTATACAATATGAAATAATAATGCATTATCTTAGTGTTTTCCATCTAATTATAGAAGCTTTAAATGATTTAGTTGCGGCTTATTATTCTGAGAAGCGATAATTCGATGCTCACTTGGGGTGCGACAATTAAGCGATTTAATAATCAGTTTGAATGAGGGGCAAGAAAACAAGATCATAATATCAAGCAAAAGGATGGTTCTAGAGAGTTTTGTTTATAATAGGACGTCAAGAGATCGTATTACAAATATCCATTTATAAAAATGGTTATAATAGGTGAATAGCTATTAAAATGGAGCAGCTGTACTACCCTTCGCATTTCGATGCCATTTCAAAATACTTTGTTGAATATCCATTTATGAAAGCAGATTCAGTTATCTCTAACCAACATAGTTTGGGAACCAATGTTACTAAACTAAGCCACTGGTTGCCAAAACGGTCGACACTGAATAAAGCACGAATGTATTATTAGAGTTTATACAAAAACCGACTTTTTGAAAAACCGGTTTTCGAATTCAATAATTCCAAAAACCCGGTTTCAACAGATTTTCGAATTTTTGTCAAAAAATAGAATAGGGAAAAAAATTTAAAAAAAATTCATATACAATAAAAAAACAAAATCAATATCAAATCCAAAGTCAAAACATTTTTTAAAAAAATTAAGAATTACATATACATATTATTAACACAAAATACTGAAAACTCAAACAAAAATTTCAAATACTTATGTTATATTCATTAATTCTGATTTCTCCTAAGAAAATAGAATTTCAAAAAATATGATCAATATGTTTTATATTTCGGATACAATATTGCCTGAAATTGACAATATTGTACTTGTTCACGAGCTACTGAGCTTGGTTTTATAACTTTCATAGCTTCAAATAATAAATCTGTTTTTTTACTCTTTGCCTCAAATAATGAAAATTCAGCTTTCAAAATCTTTGAATTTGTAAGTTTTCTTCAGGATCCTCAAGAAACTTAAACCGTAAAATGACGAGTATAGCATTGATTTTTCATGTCCTATAGCACAATGACGAGCTATACTCGTCATGCGACTTAAGTTACCGTGGAATATAATAATAAATTTAATTTAAAATTTCTAGTGTATTGAATGCGGATGCAGTTTTATTATTTATGTTGATATCATAGATCACTATCATATATCGTTTGATTGTCTTGGTACAAGTTACGGCTAAACTATTAGTAGTCATTTCAATAAATTCGTTCATTCATTCATTCTAATAAACATTTAGTCTGAACACCTGACTTACTAAATGCTAAACATGCAGTGAAATAAACACCTTAATGAGTAAGAGTAACGTAAATCGAGATCAAAGTGATTCAGAAGAATAAAAAAATAAGCATATATTTAACTGATACTGATATTGAAACTAGTGATAGTGAAATATTACCAGGAAGACGAAAACGTGCATAATGACTAATAAGCGAATTTTGTGAATACTCTGCAGTCGTAGACACAATATGTGCCCGAAATTAATTTTAAAAAAAATTTTGTAGTGCCAAGAGTAAACGCAAAAACTAGGGGCTAATCCAAAACCACTAGAGATTTTTGAAGAAATGTTGAATTTGAACTTACAAATTACAATTGCATCCATACCAATAATATTTTAATTAATTATAAATTAGTTAGAATTATAAAATAAACTAAGTTTTCTTAAATAAAAATTAAATAGCTATTTCACCCGTAATTTTTGTATTCTTAAATCTTAATGGAAGGGGTTAAGAACGGATTTTCCCATAGCTTATTTTTAAAAAGCATCACTCTGATGAGTAGTTTCTTCGATTTTCACCGCATCAGAATCGGTTTCCACATATGAATTTGGAAATATTCTGGAAAATATTTTTCCAGATAACTTAATAATATCGTTTTTGAAATCCAGTTTCAGTTGCATAGAATGAATAACAATCAAATGAGTTTTAAATTTTTATATAATAATACAAATTCGTTAAACCGGTTTTTAAATGTCACAAATTTGCTTTAAAAAACGGGTTCGAAAAATCGTCAAATCCTAGATATTATGAATTTGAAAATACTAATCTCTACTTGAAAAGGAATCAAAACATCCTGATTACGTTTCTTTACTCTGGAATACAATCATTATTGTGTCATAATTAATATAAAATAGTCTGGAGTTCATGTAAAGACCAAGTTAAAAATAAGCAACACATTTTCAACAACGAAGATTTTATTCTTCAGAATAAATCACTTGCAATTTACAAATCTTTAGTAATAATTCAGATATTACGTCAACAACCAAACTTTAAATACTTTAAAAAGATAAAAAGTAGTACTTTATACAATAAAATATTGCCTAAAGTTAGTCATGAACTATAACAAAATGAAGAAATATTGCATTCCTCTACACATTTACTTCAAAAGATCTGATTCAAGTCACAAATGATTGATAAATCTATTTGTTGAAAGTTTTCGACTCAACGACGATGCACATGTGACGGTTGTCGTTTGCTTCGATTAAGATATTTCTTTGCAAAATGGACAAGAAGTTAAAATCAAGGGTTTAGCTCTTTAAAGCTATTTACGTTAACTTAAAAGTGCAAACCTGGTCAAAGAAATAGAAATATAGCTTTGCGATCTAAGTACAACTCAGAAGAACTTCAGATGTGTTTTGGGAAGATTTTCATGCCGGAATATCTTCTCAATGTCTTCTTCGCCATAATCCAAAAAGCGTTGACAAGATATTTTGTCTAGACACAGTGTAGGAAACGTACATTGAAATCTATCGCTTAAATACACTCTAGGAAGGTTTTCAGGAGATCCTTTGCTTAACTTGCTAGAAGACTCATTTAATATCATAAGAGACATTTCATTTAGGATGGTATGAAACCCACTGGATTCAGGTTCTTTGTCATCAAAAGAACTTTCGATGAAGTATTTTATATGAAAGCATTCTTTCAGTTGTCTGGCTTGCTTAGCGAGACCCTCGGCAACGTCTCGTTGACCACCTACATTGCTCGTGTCGGCTACCAAGAAAGAATACATTCCTTTCTTCTCAACTCCTGTCACATGAATCCATTTTTCTAAACTTTGTAAACTTTCCGGATCGTTGGCTGCATAGCAGAAGAAGACTGCGTCCATATTATCGCAAAAGCGTTGTTGGATAGTTTCTTCGTTGCTTATGTCATGTAGCTGAATTTTTAGATATTTATCAAGTTTAAGCATGAAATGTGTTGTATCATTTTTTCGACGAACTTCGGCAGATGACGGATAACAACGTAAAATTTTCTTGATAAAATTATTTTTTCCACTACATGGATCTCCCGCTACCAATATTTTCAATGTTGGAACAGCTTGCTTAACCATTCTTCTGAAGACGGCAAAACGTTTTAATTAAAATACAAATAAAGTTAAGTAATCTGACATATCTATGAATGATTTTCGTAAAGCTATACCGAAAGTTATACGTGTCAAAAGTGACGTCATTTGAAATCTAGCATAGTATTCTCTTTATTTATTGCCAGGTTGTGATGCATCGTTTATAATGTTTTGATTTTTTTTGTAAAATAAAAAATTCTTATGTTAATCATGATTATATAAATTGCACATTTTGTGCAATCTCATCAATACTTTAGTTAGTAATTCTAACAGTATTTTAATATATTGACAATTTTTATTTTATTTTATAACCAACAATATTTATTTTAATTTAATACTAATTACAATAGTAATAGGATTTTACCCGAAGAGCTGAACTCTTTCTAGCTTAATTCTTTCTGTCTTGAGTAAAAAAAGTGTTCAGATCTTCCACATAACAGAATTTTATTTTGACCACTTTGTAACTTAGGTGATTGAGAAGAAGAGTAACTTCAAGAAAAATATTTACATTAAAAGCTTCTTTAGTTTTTTTAATGTTTTTCGAATTAACTTAATGCAGCTTGAGTCCGAAATTATTATAAATGATTGTGTATTCGTTAAGATATGAGTGTGCATGGTGACAGCAAGTGTCTATATTTGTCTAATCTACAGCGAACAAAATATGAAGTTTAAATATGTTTTTAAACTGTTGCCCTAGTGTAATGAATCTGGGATTGTCACAAAGCTAGATTTTACAACGAGATAAATAATCTAAATAACATTAAAGATTTTGAAAGAATAGTAACTCTACTGTGTTTCAAAGACTTTGGACTATCTTCCATAGTCACCTGATCTATATCCCATTTAAAATGAAAGGACATATCTTAAGAAAAATGTACGCCAAAGATACATTTCTGATAAGGAAGAATTGATACAAACTGTCATAGAAAGTGGCAAAAAATTTCTCACGAACTTACAAAAATACTTCTCCCAGCTATGCCTAGACAAATAAAAGCAGTGACAGAATCTAGAATACTGCAGATAATATATTAATAGTGCAGCTTTCATTGTTTTTTTCGGTATAAGAATTCTCTATTAACTTCTTTTTATGCATGAAATCTTTTCTGCTGTGGTTGAATTATTTCTTTTTACATTTTTATTTAATTAAACATATACAAGAGGTTACATCCTACATGAATTTAACAATTGTATTTATCTACCTTATATTATAAATCAATAAAATATTTGAAATATAACATATTCCATATTAATCATGAATGTTTACTTTCTTTTGACTCTCACTGAAGATTATTTCTTTTCTATAATATCTTTTGTATAATTGAAGAGAGAGCTTCCAGTTAGACAGATGGTGTGATTCACAGCTATGAGACAAACAGTTGCATTCGCAGCCAATGTATTGAAATATCGTTGGACTGCGCCAGATTTGGCTAACCATTGTTCAGCTACAGTTCATTGCCATTGCTCAGCTACAGTGATTTTGAGATTAATTTTTTTAGCATGGGACTAAAATTTTATTGTTGTCCTTTCACAGCTTGTAAGTAATTGGAAAAAACATTCGCCGAAAAATTATTCTGTAGAGAAAAATAAAATACTGTCGCTAAATTGAGGAAAGATTAAGTAACAATGCAAAATATGTTTTCGGTATCAGTTATTGTGGAAATTGAAAGGTCATGGACAAGAAATGTAATTAAAATGTAAAAAGAAATTGGGGTCCTAATTACCCAGAGACCGAGAAACTGGAGTTACAGGAGCAAAACGCTACTTCGGTGCTTTTAAAAACTTGTGATTCAGATAGCAATAATATGATTCTAAAATATTATGCACTATCTGGTCCCCGGCGCATTGCTACCACAGGAAAAATAACCTTGGAAACATCGTTTGGAATTTGAAATAGTTATCTTGTTTAATTAAGAATGATGTTTATTTTCTTATTCATTGAAATTGAAGGATGTATAAAGGAGAAGTATAAATAGTATTTATTCTTTTTTTTATTCTATTCTACAAACAAATATACATTTTTATGCGTTAGATTTGTGTATTTTTTTAGAATTGTATTGCTTGGTGTTCTTACAGATTGGTAATAAGAAATTGTTTATTGTATCTCTTGGTTCTTGTAATATTCGTTCAGAATTATCAAGTTTAATATTAAAAAATGTGATTAAAATATTTTCTTTTAAAATATAATAAAAAAATACCAAATATACTGATACCGTAAAATTTTTAATGTAGTTAAAAAGATAATTTTTTGAAAAAAAAGGGTAAAATCATTAACTTTTTAATATTTTCGAAAGTAACTGCAAAAAACACTAAAATTTCATTAAATGTTTAGTTAAAATGTCAAACCTATACGATTGTGTTCCCCTAAAACTTTCTCGCGTTCCCTCTAATAAACCTATTATCTCAGGGAAAGACTTACATGCAATTACGTACAATAGCTACTAACGTCTAACTTGAATTTAGCAACTTTATTGATTTTGCTGCGTCTCCTTGGCGAGTTGTTTGGCGGTTAATCCGCGGTAAAGAGATCTGAACTTTGGAGGATTGTATGATGCCTATAACCATCCCGCGAGTGCAAGCAATGAATATTCAGAGTTTTATCCCAATCGGCCGCGCATAAGAGACAAACATTCATTTTTGGTTGTATAGATGACTGCATAATTTTAGAAAGAGATCATTATATTTTCAGAAGGCAAAGTCATAATTGGCGACTGTTATTTGATTTAACTAGTTAGTGCGTAGCTAGTTATTTAACTAGTCGGTTTGCCGTGATCCAGTTGATTCGCCCGGTATATTGCTTATTTAGATTTCAAATTAAACGTGTAGCTCCTCCATCTGAACGTCTCCGATAAGTTATTTAACATAGGAGCTATGATATTTTAATTGTCTAACTGAAGTTCCATTCATTATCTTGAGCAAGGGTGATGAACCTTTATGGATCAACATTTTTTTGAAGAATCGCTAATTGAGGTAGAGACGGATCATCAAATAATTTTAACTTGTGATTATTGGACAAATAATAAAAACAAATACTAACAACTCATTTTTTTTTTATTTACTACGAAAAAAATACATTTTACAAGCATAGTAGTAAATATTTTAGTTGTATTATATCCCACACAAATATTGTACAATATTGATCAATATTCGCAATATTGTTTAATACCGTGGAATATTGTTTAATATCATATAAAATCGCTCAATATTCTACAATACAGAGCAACAGACCTGAAATGTATAATTCAAAAGTAACATTGGTAAGCCTTCGGTCGCTGCATATTAGTTGACAAATAGGTTATATTAAGATTGTAAGATTTTACTTTTAGCAGAATGCATGCTGATTTAGAGCCATCTGCTTAATAGTTTCTAAGCGAGTCTGTGATGTTCTCCATAATGACTTGCAGATGAAAATGCTGTTAAAATAGCATGAGCCAGTTTTTTCTAATAGTTGAATGTCTCTGGAATCGAACTCCATGTTTCCAAATTTTCGTTACTGCCCTTTTGACTTATATTGCTTGTTAACTTTTCTTTTTCAATCAATTCCAGCTTTTTCCTTGTTCAATACATTTTTGTACCCATACTGAACTCGACTGGAAATCAATCAGTTAATTATTCAATTTCCAACAGATCGAATTGGAACAAATTAAGCTTATCAAATAAACTCACATGCAAACTATAAAATGCATTTGATCGGCGGCATGCTCAAAACATTGTGTCACGTGTCAAATTGTAAGCGTGTCATTGGTTCGCCATCTCTGATCTAGAGAGGGTCTTATAATATCATAGCGCTGAACTTGAAAATTCGAGTTATGTATTTTCTAAACTTTGCGATAATGTAATTTCACCTTTTTATTTGTTTTGTAAACTACATTGTTATATTATAGAAGATCCTTTATCTTAGTCTTTCAAAAGTGGAAGAAAAGCATGCTATTAAGTTTTTGAAGAACCAATGGAAATGGTTTGAATTTCAGATAGACAATGTAATAAGCAAAAAAATATTTTTAAAATATTATCAAACTTCAAGAAAGCTTATTATGTTTGTATAATTAAAAACAAATTTTATTTAAATTTTGACATAGTGATAGTTTATTTTTTGTACTGTAATATTTTCGGAAATTATTGGGGGAAATGCAAAATTTCGGATTAGTTTTTAATTGAATAAAACTCTGATAAGAGTTTTAAAAAAATCCCTCCCAATTTTCTCTTTTCAAATCAGTAATAAGTGCCAAATTAAAAAGAAAACAACAAAATCAAAATTAAATAAAAAAAATAATCAATTTTTTTATTTTACTTTAATTTTATTTTTTTAAATTTATCTTTGATTCTATATTTTTAATTTAA
Source organism: Argiope trifasciata (assembly GCA_026543055.1). Classification (NCBI taxonomy): domain Eukaryota; kingdom Metazoa; phylum Arthropoda; class Arachnida; order Araneae; family Araneidae; genus Argiope; species Argiope trifasciata. Next base: position 109,972 of record JAPMOQ010010299.1, read on the forward strand.
TTTTGATTCTATTTTTTTTATTTAATTTTGATTCTATTGTTTTCTTTTTAACTTTGCATTTATTACTAATTCTGTTCTTTAGATTCATCTGTGCTTTAGTAGTAGCTGCATTTGCTCCCACTAAATATAATACTTTTTTTTTAACTTTTTAGTTGGATTCTAAAATAATTTTTAGTTTCGATTCCGATAAAATTTAATTTCGTTTCCGAATTAATTTAAATTTTAGATTGTTTTAGAAATAAGTTTTAGTTTCATAATGCTTAAATTTTTGATTATTTCTCTTTTTCCAATGTATATATGTTCCAAATTGAGTAGCTTTAAGCTACTCAATTTGGAACAGATATACATTGCCCTAACGCCCTGGACAGCAGAGCGCCAATACATACATAAATATTCATTTTTATTTTTAATAGAGATTTACTTTAAATTTATTTTCTTCAGTAATACTGATAATAATTTCATTTCATATTCAAACCCAAAAAGGCTAAATTTTACGGTTTAAAACATCGAGAAATTCTGAAATAGTCCCTTTATGTCCATTAATATCATTTGTTTCACGATGATCGTGACTCATTTCAAACCAAAGAATAATAGAAGCCCTGAGCCATAGTTTTTTTATCATGTGAGAACATGATCCTGTTTTAGTTAGGAGGTTTTGAATAATTAAAGACAACAAATAATGGAAGCTCTAAATTACGTAGGCAATGAATGAAGCCTAAATAGCATTATTCATCAGCATCTTTTAATCACATATATTTTTTACCTGTTTTTACCAGTATTGCTTTTTTGTTTGAGGTTTTTGAAGCCTCAAAAGGCATACTCAACAAATTTATAAAGCATCAAAAGGCATAGGCAACAAATTGGCGATTTTTCGTTTTTTGGGTTATTAGAAAAAAATGCAGAAAGTAATCACATTTGGCGATTTATCGAAGGTTGTAACATTTGGAGATTAAAACAACTAGCGGGATAGAGAAGTCTCGTGATTCTTTCAACTGGTTAATGACTTAAATTAACTAAGACAAATAATAACTTTAAAAAGTAATAATGTTCTCACATGATAATTTGAAATTTGCAATAATAGGTTTCTTTTTTTTTTGTCATATGTGTCATAACTCAAGAGATTAAAATTCTCAAACTGATGAGTTTTCGATCTCAAATTTCTTTATGTTCTGTTTATTCATAATATTCATTACACTGAATCAAAATGTTTTAGAATAAGTAAAGTATTTGTTACTTAAGTATTCGATATGATTAAACAAAAATTTGAATTAAACAATGAACGGTAAATACACAGATTTGGATTGCTGGAAGATAGATCCTAGAAATCATCATCACAAAACCAAAAATTCCTCTAGTCGTCTGTAGCTGACTGACTGAAAGTAGGTAGTTTTCTTTAGTACCAATGTTTGTGCACTTCTACGTAATTTGAATTGTGATATCCTGATGGAAGAAATTTTGAAGATTTACTTTAAGTAATATATTTTAGTCAAGCCGACACATAAGATGGGGGGGGGGAGCATGAAATGAAGCTTAAATCGGAAGATCAAACATGCGAAATAGATGAAAAGAAATTACATTTAGATTGACGATTCGTTTTGGAGATGCAAATGGATACCTGTATGTGCTATCAGTATCAGCCGTTTGCTGTAATATTATATGATTCGGTCGATCCAGAATTCATGGAAAAGGGACAATGCGATCGAGAAGAAATCTTCTCGTTTGTAAATTTATCATACGTTCGAGAAAATTAAAAGCAGTGAGCAAGTATTCATTAATTGCAGAATTTATGGTCGTTGTACTTCATTTGCAAACAACAAGTCAGATTTCAATAACGTAACTAAAATGTGCTGCATCTTGCATCAATAAAATTGTCTGTGTTCCCCACATTAAATTCGTAGGAATGTGCTGAACTAAAACAAGGTGATTTTTGCCTCTGAGGCTTTCGGGCAGAAGATACGGCCCAAATAGAAAACTCTGCCCACATGTTAATATCAAACTTTTGTTGAAAGTTCGAGGAGATAGTGATGTGGGGATTTTTGAATGGCCAAATATTCCCATTGTGTATGTTGAAGACACCATATGTAGTAAATCAAGCTTCATCTGAGAATGAAACACTAGTAAAACAAGTGACCATCTTCCTATGTGGCGTCAATAACCAGCGTGCGAACTCCACCCGATTTGAGATTTTCATTGAAAAACGTTACATGCAAACCTTTGTTTTTTGGTAAATTTTCATCTACCTAATGCCTATTATCCTTGCTCTGAATTTGTCTTCCGAATCTGACAAAGCTCTTTGCGAACATCGGTACTGATGTTTTAGCGATATCTTCTGGTTCCCGTTTTAGCTTTTCTTGAATATTTTGAAAACTCCCCAGTTCCCCACTCTTCACATTTATATGAAATTCAGTAATATAAAATTCCTTACATTTTTAGTGTTTTATTATTATTTTTCAAGTTTTAATATTTTTGCAAAACTCGGTTCTAAACAACTTTTTCATTTTTCATAATATTTGATCCCGCAGGGCATTGAATCCACATGTTACCAGCATGAAAAAAAAACTTTTAAAAATGTACTTTCACTTTAAAAAATCTTAGTTTAAACCTCATTTTTTTGAATTAATTTTTTACAGTTTCGAACGATTCTCCGACTTTCTATATACAGTAAACTCTCGCTACAACGATACCCGATACAACAATAACTCCCTCTACTACAATAATGTTTTGTGGTCCCGGTGATTTTGCATATAAACTAATGTTAATCTCCCCTCAATATTGCGATATTCTCTAGAACAATAAACCTCTGTAAAACGATTTTTCAATCTAAATTTCAGTATTATTTTCTCCCTTTATAATAATATTTTGATTTTCAAATGCTTTTTTTTTTTTTTTCGTTTTCTTTTGTTATTTTTTCCGTCTATTAAGACTCGTTGTGGATATTCAACTTATCCCTGAATAAATAGCTATTGTTCAGATTTCAAAACAGATGAAGACCACCTTACAGGAGTAGGTGAGGGGGGGGTGAAGTGTAAATGTATGCCTAGTCTCATTTCCCAGTAAACTTTGGAATTCTGATAAGGTTTAAGGACATCTAGACCTGTCTGGTCACCTTGTCACAGAACAAGTGCCCTTTGTTAGAGGAACAGGGGGAGATGGAGGCGGGGTGTTGTTAAGTGACGTACTGAAAACAGAGTTCAAAGGTTGTTTTATAGTCTTTAACGATTTTGAGTTCTACGCGAAACATTTGGTTTAAATTTTTCTTTCTTTCACGCGATATTGTTCCCTAAGATGGCAGGGCGAAAGCAACTATCTTTTCGAGATAAACTGAACGTTATCAATGATATTGATGAGGGAATGAAGCAGATTGATGAGGCTAAGAAACATGGATTATCGCAATCTACAGTTGCAACGTTCCTAGAGAAGAGAAAGCAAATCGAAGATGCTGTAACTTCAAACGAAATTAACCCAGAGCGAAAATGACTGAAAGTTGAGACAAATGAAAACATTGATGCTGCTGTTTTAAAATGGTTTCAAGAGATGAGAGCAACAAATGTCCCAATAAATGGACCTTTATTATGTGCAAAAGCACGGAAATTTGCAGCAAAGCTAGGGAACAAAACTTTCAAAGCTAGCAATGGTTGGTTAATGCGTTTTCGAGATCGGCATGGAATAACTTTCCAAGAAGTTCACGGAGAGAAAAAGTCTGCCCCGATAAACGACGCCAATGAATGGCGGCAAAATAAGATGAAAGAAATCTTAGAAAAGTATGCTCCAGAAGACATTTATAATGCAGATGAAGCTGGGGCTGTTTTGCCAACTCCTACCCGATCGAACATTGGCATTCAAGGGTGAAAAGTGTTATGGAGGGAAGAAATCAAAGCAGAGACTGACTGTTCTTCTGTGTACAAATAGCACAGAAACGCATAGAATACAACCTCTCGTCATTGGTAAATCATTGAAGCCAAGGTGCTTTAAGAACGTGAAAAGTCTTCCCGTGGAATATAAAGCAAATAAGAGGGCTTGGATGACGTCTAAATTTTTTTCCGAATGGTTATAGAAGTTAGATAATGAAATGAAGAAGAGAAAGAAAAAAGTCGTTTTGTTGATAGATAACTGCGGTGCTAACATGTCATTTCCAAAGCTACAAAATATCGAAATCGCTTTTTTCCCTGCCAATTGCACTTCAATTTTACAGCCTCTTGATATGGGCATAATTAAGTGCTTCAAAGGATATTACAGAAAACGGTTGGTGGACTCCATACTTGTAAACTTTGAAAATAAAGTATAAGACCCTTTCAAAGCTGTAAATGTCAAGGAAGCATGTGACAACATTGCTGAAAGTTGGTGGGAAGTAATAGAAAAAACCATTCGGAATTGCTGGAAAAAGGCCGGTCTTTGTGTTATGGAAGAAAAGAAATCTGATAATGATGAAAATTCCAAAGACAATGATCTCTCAGATGATCAAGAATGTGTTTTGCACATCAAAAAATCCGTATCCCAAGTTGAAGAAACAGGCGGTAAAAAGTTTGGAATTAGTATAGAAGACTATTTAACAGTAGATGATGATCTAATGGTTTTCGCAGGAGTTACTGATGAAGATATTCTCTCTGAAATTACTGATGAGATAGGAAACAATGATGAAGATGATGATGATATTGATAATACAGGTCCATCGCAGTCATTGTCATCCCAGGAAGCTCTTCAATCTGTGAATTCTCTACGGACATTTTTTCAAGCCTTCCGTCGACAAATGAAGAACATTTTCGTGCACTAGACTCAATGCATACAATATTGGTGAAATTAACAGTTAAAAAAATGAATAAACAAACAAAAATATTGGATTATTTTCAATAAAAAGTGATTTTAGGTATGTGAATATTTCTGTGCTTATTTTCTGAATTTATCTTATTTATTTTTTTAGTATTTAAACCCCTATTATTAGTATTTTACAAATTAATTTCTTCTAAATATAGACTTAAAAGTAGTATGTTATGCACTTTAAACTAATAATAATAAAAAAATCTTATTAAATGCTCAAAATATGTGGGCCCTCGATATAACAATATGCCTCTCTACAACAATATATTTATTTGGTCCCTAAAATATTGTTGTAACGAGGTTTCACTGTATTTGAAATTTTTCCCAATTAAACTCTTTTCTATGGAGATTCTTTAACCTCTTCATGAACATTATCACCTCTGAATTTGTCGATCGAATCCGAAGCTTTCTTCTTTATGATTGATTCTTTTATTCCTTAAAGGCAAGCGAGGGCACTCTCCATGAAAAGTGTTTGCTGTTCTGTTTGCTTCTTGCTTCTAATGGACCACCCAAACGTGTTGATCTTACGTGGAAACCGATTAGACGAGGGCGCACTATGGTCCCCCGGTGTATCATTTGACTGACAGCTAATCATCTGAGTGAGAGATCTAAGTAAATGGGTCACTCTCTTAAATTTTGCTTTAAGAGTGGTCTCTATCTCTGGTTATAACTCAGAATGTGTTATTTCCGGTAAGCACTGAGGTAAATGTTGAAGCTGGGAAAAATAGGAGCAGATTACTATTATTCTTTGTAGGAATTCATAATGGATATCGCCATCGAGATTGAATCCCCATCACTACCGTATGGACAAAAAAAATCATGTTCCCTTCTGTGGAAAACAATTCTTCAGATCCTGAAATTTACAAACACCCGACAGTTTTCCTAATTCATTGGAAGTCTGAAACCAAAAAAGCATTTCACAATATGTCCCCTTTCCTTGCAGATTTGTATTCTCTGTGGAAAATAGGTGCAGGGAAATCAACTAATAAATGGTCAAATGATTTGCTAATGGAAATTGCATCCTCAAAACAAGCTAAAAAATCGCAAGCCTCAAATCATTGCTTATTATTCAGTATTAAGTTCAACCAAAGATGCAATATCCTGTGGAAAATTACTGAACGTTTCAATTGAATACATTACCAAAGAATTAAAAAGCAAGGGCCCATGCACTATGTATTTCTATATAAAGAGATGCCCCAAGAGATGAATACGAAACGTTTAATATTGATGTTTCATTAAATTACCAGAGTGTCTAAAAGCTGGACCCTTTCTGTAAAGACACCGTATTCTGAATCCGTTGCGCTACTTTAAGTACCATCATTTCGGGCATTCTAAAACTTCTCGCGCGGGCGTTCGTTGTACAGATGTTGGTCATGATAGTACTGGCTGTATTGCTCAAGAAAAATGTGATGATTACCAAGATACTTCTTTTTCTTGAAAATGTGACATTTGGATACAAGAAAAGGAAATAACTTCTGCAAAACTCAGAAAACAAAATTCTTAGAAGCTCGTAAGCTCATAAAGTCTAAAACTCTTGCAGCTGGTCATATTTATCTAAAGCTGTACTAAAAATTAACTTCTATCCTATCCACTTAGTGGGAGCTGACTGATAGGTCTTTGTTTTTTAAAAATCATTCAACACTGATAAAACTTATAGAGATGAAGAAATTCTCATTAAGTTAGTTAACTGAATGAGAATTTCTTCCTCTCCATCAACAGTAGCAATTTGTGAAACTGCTGTTGCTTTAACCTAAAATAACAGGATCTCAATCGAAACAAACCGGAAAAAAAACATTAAAATGTTTATTCTATTTAAATCAACAGTATCGCTTGTGCAGAAGAAATTTCAAAATTTTACGCTTCGTTTAATTCTCACATAAGTATCGTCATTAAATACTACAATGAATACGATGGATACTTCTGTTAAAACAAAATCATGTCCTGATTAAGCCGCACCATCTTCTCAATTTGTTTTTTTTTTCTCATAAAGGACTAAGATTATAGAATGTAGAGAAACGATCGTGGATGCTAAAGTGGGCTCTTCCACCACTTCGAAGAGTGATGAAAGATTTACTTGGAGTTGTTTGTCCTCCGCGCTCTATTAAACTCAAAAAGAAAAAAAATATCATTCCTACAGTATATGTAGCATTCAACCATTTTTTTCCTCTCGATTGAGGATTTTCTCATTTACTTGTTTTCTTTGCAGTTCCATACCTAATGAAATTATTATTTTGACGTTTTGCTTAAGTTTAGTTCTTTTATCATTTAGGGTTTCCCACTACGTTGGAAGGAAAATTTTTGAAAGGTACTGAAGAATAAGTACCAACTTTTGGAAAAGAAGCTTTTTCAAAAAATTTTCTTGGATTTTTCGAAAACTATTTATAGGTTTCAATTATTTCCAATTATATATACTATAAATACAAAAAAAAAATATATTTGAAAATATAATATATTTTGAGAAATAAGAAAATGAGTCTTAAATTTTAATGAAATTTAACCAAAACGGTTAACAATCTACAAAAAAACTGTAATGCAACAATTCTATTTTACTTTGTGCACACATTATACAATATAATGATGAATGAAATGAATTAAAATCTAAGAAAATCTTGAGATGCAAAGAAATTAAGCGTAAGGATATACGTATATATACATTTTTTCCATTAAATCACAACTTAATTTTTCTTAATAGGTTGAGCTTTTCTTTTTCCTAGAAAAGATAAACTGTTTTGAAAAGAGAAAAGTCAGAACTACAAGAAATAAAAGTTTTAAAAAAATCCCCAACGTATTCGATAACCAGAGTTTTTAACGTAGTCGGATACCTTAACCTGTTTCCTTTCTTTGGCACAGTATATGCCAAGAAAGGATATCTCCGTTTATCCATCAAACGAGTTATATACAATATTTTTGCTTTATTTTGGCATGATTTACTTTTTCTCAGGGGTACATCTTCTTAAGTGTAATGGGCTTCACGACACTGAGGTACTCCAGTGATCTAGTCTGCTTTTAAAACTTCTCTTCCCCTCTCCAATTCTGCATTCGCTTGAACCAATGTTACATTTTTATCCTACCATCACAGTGCATAGACTCGATATTAAATTAGCTCTATTCTGCATTAGTCATACGCATTTCGGCCGCAAATACCTTTTATTTGGTGAACCATGTCTCAAAAAAAGGGAAATGTCATACAGTTTAAAGTGTGTATTCTATTTTGGTTGATTGTCCTGTTTTTATTAGTCCTAGTTTATAGTTTTTTAAGCTGTTTCCACGGACTTGAGTGAATTGGTAGGTGACAACCTCATACTAACGTTTTAAAATTTTTTGCAGACTATTAGTTTGTAGCATTGTATTTAAGTGGGTCCCCCTTTTTTTAAATTGTCTTCGTGGGTCAATTGTTACTCTTTCACCTTTTCTAGAGCAAGTTTTTAATAATAAACGATAATATTGTTACGAACCTGTGGTTTTGCTTTCCCGCGATAATACTGTCATTGTAAGAAAGACAGATTGACAGTAGTATGTATTGAATAGTGAATGGGTGTGACGTCAGAGGTCCCAAGGTTTGGCGACAAACTTGGCAACCATTTGGCGACTTGGCGACGAATTTGGCGACTTTGGCGACAAAATGGAAAGTACCCGAAACATCGAGAATTTTCCCGATCCGTCCACTAGGAGCCGAGATTCAGCTAGAACGCTCCTGATTGGTCCAGAAGATGTTAGCCCCGCCTACCACCGGTATATATATAAGGCAAGCGGCTAAGTGAAATCAATCGAGTGAATCAATCGGGCGAAATCGAGACGGATAAAGTAGGAAGCGAAGCAGCGGTGAAAAGGGAAAAGAGATCCGAGGAAGAAGCCAGTGGAGTCAAGCCGAAGTGCGGCAGTGGAGATAAGCCGAAGCTGTACGGCCTGGTGTTCAACGAAGAGAACAAGTAGCGCTGTGGAGTTTATCGAGAAGACCTAAGAGAGAGAGGTCTTGAACTGTGGAGTCCTGAACGGAGGACTGCTAATCTCTGTGTGGCATATACTGACGAAGCCTGTGTCGTAGCCCGTTGTGCCGTCGTCGGGAACGGAGCTGTCCCGAACTAAGGAGTAGTCCCGTTGTGCGAAGTAGTAAGTCGACAGCAGAGGCAAGAAGAGACAAAGGAATAGATCAGCCTGTTCTGGAGAGACCCAGGAGGTGTAAAGCGAATCCCTTAAAGATTCCCTCTCCGGCTGAATCCTGTCTAGCCGCTCTGTGGACATTGTCACTACAGAATTTCTGCCTGTGGACTACTATCTGCAGTGTGTTGTCCTGTGTGTACGTCTCGGCTGTAAATAGCTATCACCTGTACATTTTGTGTTGTGAATATTTGTCGTCGGTGTGCTGTCCTGTCCTCGTCTTGTAAATAAACGTCTGCGTGTGTTCGTCAACTAAAGGACTGATCATTTTGTGTGTGCTCATCGTCATCTAACACCATACACAACCACTATATACTACGAGGTAAAAAAAAGAACCCGACGGATTAATATAGGAAATCCGTAACAATATTGCTTATACACGAGATATTCATTTGACCCTGGCGACAACTCAACTTAGTATTATCAAGTTTAAAACTGTTGTTATTTCGTTTTTGAAGTATGAGTAAAAACCAAGAATCCGATTTGCGTCTATAAGTCATTTATTACATAATGCATTTTCCCCCCCTAAAATCTTGATCTTTAACAAAAATCAATTTTTAAGAATTTAATCTTATTGAAACTCCTTTTCCATTTGGTGGGTACTGCAAGGTCAAATCTAGCTTTTCCGCCAAAGGAAGAATTTACCAGCTTTTCTCTCTATACATATAAATATACCCAAACCTCATTTTTCAAAGATTTCACCGACTATAGAGACGAGACGAATGATGACGTTAAATTTTTTTTCTAAAATGATATATTTAAACACCTTACTTTTTTCCAATTAAGGCATATGAGCACGATGGTAAAAAGAAAATAAAAGTAATCGAGAACGAATAACTAAAAAAAAGACATATCTAATCCCTCGTAGCACAGAAATATTTTTTAATATCAATTTATTGCAAGTAATCGTGCCAGATTTTGATAAAACGGTAGCAGAGCGTATAGAAAAATGACGATGCTTTGATTGGCTGTGCTTCTTGCTCTTGATCTTTTGTCTCTGCTACACTTTGATAAAATAGTCTTTTTTTTAATACAGCAAATTTTTAAAAATGTAAATTTCGTTTTTAACTTTTAATGATTTATGAAATGCGAGGCGTATTAGGGCTGCATTCACAAATTATTTCGACCTTTTATTTAGACAGATTTGCTCCTTTAAGGTTGACTACGTTGAAAACACTGGTTATCGACCACATAGGGGATTTTTTAGTAATTGTTATTTTTTGCAGTTCTGACTTTCCTCTTTCCAAAACAGTTTATCTTTTTTAGAAAAATTGAAAACTGACTTACCATCCAGGGTCACACATATCTTACAATTAAAATTTGTCTTTGACTTCAATTTTCTCAAAACTTTAATTTCTCAAAAATTCTCCGCCGTTAACAGGATATCCCCAAAACTAATAGAGGCATTTATATAAAAGGTTCGCTAAGTGGTTTAAATAATACGGGCAATGAAACGAATCAAAAATTTGACTGTTGACGAAATACTTTTTAACTTATAGGTGTTTTTAGAACAATTTACTTGGGATTTAATAGAAAAAAATGCATATATATGTATATTTTTACCCATCACTTCTCTGCATCTGAAAATGTTGCTTATATTTTGGTTCATTTCATTCATCATTATATTCTATAACTTGTGTACAAAGAAAAACAGGATTTCTGCATTAAAATTTTGGGTAGAGTGCTAACCGTTTTGGTTCAATGTCATTAAAATTTACTATAAATTTTCCTATTTCTTAAAATATATTATATTTTCAAATATTTTTTTTTGTATTTATAATTTTTATAATTGATAATACATCTAAAAACCATAAATAATTTTTGAAAAATCCAATTTTTCAAAACTTTTCCTTCGAACGTAATCAGATACCTTAGCCAGAGAAAATGATGCTTTGATAGATTTCGGAATGATGGTTGACCTTCAAGTGTAAAATTATTGTGAAACGCATGCTGAACCATTGACTGAATTAAATGTATCTTCCTATCAGTTGATCTTCTTTATTATAGGCCACAAAATATTTACTGCCTAGAGCCGGTGATTTGTAGCAATCTGCCACTGTTCGGCATATTCATTGAAGAACTTGTAATTAATGCCTTATTTTCTTTATTGAAGACTTCAATAATCCTTTAATTCAATATCTGATTTCCCTCAGAAAAGCAATTCTGCGGTAAAGAATTTTCGATTTATCAAGTATTTTTTCAATACTGATTTGTATTTTGAATTTGTGTTCTTGGGGCGACTTTATTCTCTTATTTTTTACATATTTCTTCAACATTTAGTGACACATTTTTGTACATATCAATTATGCAATTGAAAGGAGGTATATACTGCAGAAAGGAGATAGCTCCAATGATTTGAATTTGCAGAAAGTCGTAAAAAACGTCAATAAATTCTAAATTCCAATAAGACAAATAGCTCTATCCCTAGAGTAATGCGTGAACTAAGATTGGAGATAGATTTTTTGGCACCAAATGAACAAAGGTTATTTTTTTAAACCACATTTAGCTCTAACATAGTGAATCTAACTCTAAATTCTTCCAAGTTGGAGCTTTATCCTTTTTGCAGCAATCCTTCAATTATAATTTTTACTGGAGACATCTTTCATGCATCAAACTATGAACAATTTGCATTTAAATATGATTCATTTTTTCTTTCTTTGATTTAGAGTTGACATAAAACAAATATTTCAATAGTTTTGTCCAATTCCAAATAAATTGCGCTTTAATTTTCTGTAATTGAAAAGATTTGTTAGACCTTGATTTTATGCGATATGCCATTAAATTTGGAGAAAAACTCACGAGAAAATTACTGCGCAGTGAAAAAAATATATGATGATTGCCAGAAAAGTCTACGAATTACGTTTCCATGTATTTCTTATCAATAGCAAAAGCTTTCAAGAATCTGAGGGTCTCTAATCCGATTCCGTAACATTTCTTAGAAAAATGTGAATAAATTTTTTCGTAGAATATAACGTTTGATCTTTTAAAGCAAATAAATGAGTGAATTTATCACAGAAAATATTATAAAATTGTGAAAGTCGTGCAATTTTTTTTAAATGCCGAAAGTTTGACAAATTTTCCTTTGTCTTGCTCGATAGATTCCATATAGAAAAACTACCTATTGTAACTGTTTTCACACACCATTTTCCGAAAAGTTTTTGATCCTGGTCTTTTGAGCCTTGGACCAAAACTCATTCAAAAGTTTATTAATAAATGTGTGCGAAAATGATTTGCATTGTTGACCCGGTATGAATGAGCGATGAATATTCTTCAGGTATTCTGACAGTCTGGGATGAACTCATAGATGGGAGGTCAAATTTTTTATTTCTCCGCAACTCCTTGAATTAGAGAAATAAATCAAGTCAATAACAATCTCATCACAATAAACAATTTGTACGTTAAAAGCTTTTGGAGAGCTGTCACCAATTAGAAATTACTAAGGTAGGGGTATCTTAATAAGCAAACAACAGCCACTAAAAATTAGTGATCACTTTTTGTCTAGTGGATATGCTACGAGACTCCTAATCAAAAGGTTCTATACGAGCCACTTGGTGGCCTCGGACAAGGAAACCTTGAAACGCAATTTTCGTAGCGCTCTGTACTGGTAGCAAAAGTTGCCATGACAAACGTTCGTCGCCCACCATAACGCTTGGAGCGATAAAAAACGTTCGTCGCCAGCCAAAGCACGTGGCATGAAAAAATTGTTCGTCGCTCGCCAGAACGCCTGGCACGATTAAAACGTTCATCACCCACCGAAGACACTTGGTGCCATAACATCGTTCGTCTTACTGCAGACTCACTGGAGGGGGAGTATTGTAGTGGTGTCTTAAAAAGGCAATAACAGCCACTAAACATTGGGGATTACTTTTTGTTTAGTGGATACATTACGAGGCTTCTAATCAAAAGGATCCGAGTTCCATACCGAGGCAACACCTACCACAGGGGACTTGAAACTCTATCCTATGTGTTAGATACGACAAAAAATACACCGTATTAATGTCCCTTCA